>OMOX01182766.1:0-11004 GCA_900312595.1 Guentherus altivela | reverse complement strand
CCGCCTATGTTGTATATACCTAATACATATTAGATCCCGGGGGCTTTGACCTTACATACACAGTGGTAGTATTAAGAGTCCAATGTCTTGTTAACAGACAAATAAAATGTGATTTAGCTGTCAAACCATAGAGGCGAGCCATGGTAGAGAGACTGGGGAATGCTTTTCTAACTTTCTAAGTCGTCATTGCAACAGGCTCAATTCACCATGTTGGTCAATGTTGTGTAATACATTCTGGTTTACACAAAAGATGAAGTTGGCTTGAAGGTAAGGTGCCATGTAAATCCTTCTATGCCCCCACATTGTGAGGCTTGAATTAGGACAGTGGGTGGTTTAGCTATAATCCAAGCCTTTCCACAAGCGGTCTTAGACTGGACTCTGAACTGGAACCCGAGGGGCCCTTTGTCCTCGTCAAAGCAGAGCTCTCCGACCCCACCATGCCACACACACACACACTCTCATTCTTATTCACTTCTCTGAGTCTGTTCAGACTATGTGAATTATTTATATGATTCAAAGGACAAATTTAATGCCTCCAAATCTTTGATTAGACAGGGGCAGATTAAATGAAAACAATGCACACTTGAGCTTTGTGTGAATGTAAATGTAAATGTGCTCACATTGTGTTTAATAAATAAAGAAAGAAAGAAAGAAAGAAAGAAAAGAAAAGAAAAGGTTCTTTATAACATAATACAATAACGTCTCTAAGCAAAAACAGAAATGAATATTGAGGCGCATGAAAGTCCCATTCATTGTGTGGTAGCATCAACAATTCAGCCAAGTTGCAGAAAAACCTAAACATGAAAGATGCTCTTGTCATATAAACCATATGTAACATATTGACATTGGATTAACTATTCTGGAAAAATGAAGTCACATTATAGCAATTTCTTATCCAGCCGTCAGAAACGGTCAAATCTCTGAGGGGACATGGACAAAGCGTCGAGAAAATGGATCCACAAAAGGTCATACTGTGAGTGCCCGGTGGTAATGTGATCTCTTACTTTACTGCCTTGTGCCCGCTGAATCTCTGCCCCTGTTAAACGCACACACACATGTCCTCTGCTCTGCCCATGCCAAACCAATCGCTGATGACAGAACAGGAGAGCGCGTGGAGAGAATTGGGAGAGGGGTGAGGAATGAGTACAGGGACTTGGTTTAGTCCTTACTGATGGACTGTCAGGCCTCGGCTTCTGCACAAAAAAGCTTCCTGCTTGCATGCTCCTATGGCCTTTCACTATTACACAAAATCCTTTATCTGTATGTGTGTGTCTCTGTCTGGCTCACTCAAAGGCAGGGTAGATTGTTCCTACATGGACAGCAGGACATAGTGGGGTTACTGGCATCAGCTAGGAGTGGGTTAACTCGAGAGGATGTGGCACTTTTAAAGAGAGACGTGTGGGTGGACGTTGGGAATGTTAATGCTTAACCTAGTAACGGTTAACCACTTATGAGAATTGTGACTGATTAGTCCTATTAGTTGAACAGTTAATTTAAATAACTAGGCAAACGTTTCCATGTTTACTCACTTAAACAATGTGACATGGATGGTTGCCCTAGTTTTCAATAGCAACCGAGCCCTTCAACCCCGTTGCTGTGGGACTCGGCGACCACAACACAACAGCTGTGATGGATTCACAAGTCAACTTAACTTTCTATGGAATTTTAAGCCTGGGAATTGGAGAAATTTTGTCTAATTTCAATATAAAATATTCGCTTAATAATTTTTTGGCAGGAGGTTACACATAAAAAGGCAAGTTTAGATATTGTGGAATTTTTGGGTTAAAATCTCTCCATTTAGTGGAAAATCAGTGGAATTACAACCCTGCACTTTCCATCTCGTGTACTGTTAATTGTCAGTATCCCATTTAAGGGGGATTCAGTAGAACTGCAACCCTCTGCATACACAGTATATTCTCCCAGTGCCTCCCAGGACTTTTTTGGAGGGGGATCAGAAGGAATACATTATTCAACATTTCCGCTTTTTTTGTTTGTTATTCAGTGAAAGAATCCCATGTAAAAACTCAACTCATTTAATTAATCTTATTACAACTTTGTCAATTTTCAATGTCTGCTAATGACAAGGTGAATGGTTTATGTTTCTATATGCATACATCATGATAAAAACAGCCAGTGCAAATAACCCCCACAATTTCACTTTTATAACCTGCATTCCCGTTGACTACCATGGGAATTTTCCACCCCTGAATATTCCCGAAATTTTGCAACCAAAAAAAACTGACAGCTAAAGTGGTCATTCAAGAACAGAAAGTCCCATTTACATGTACCATTTCTGTCTGTCTGAAAGGATGATGAGGTGCATTGCCAAATTATGTTGTGCTCATCAGGCAACAGTGTTCAGTTAGAAATAATTAGCCAAAATGTACATCCTTGGTGCATATTTAAGTAGAAGTCCTTCACACCAAATGTGTAGTATCTGCAGAGGATATGCTGTCTTTAAGTTTTTCTCCCATTCTTGTTGAATAGCAAATCTCTGTAGTTGCTTCCCCCCCTCACCCCGCCGAACTCACTTCTCCAAGAAGTCCTTATCCACCATGGCTGAGATGTCCAGTAAAGGGTTTCCCATTCCAAAAAGAGAATTGGAGCTGAAAAAAAAACAGGGGAAACATTAAAATGAAACCAACATGGAGAAAATCCTCTTAGGAAAAAAAAAACACCCCACTGACACAGCCCACATTAAATATTTGTACTGTGTGCATCTATGCCATTTATTTTTTTTAACATAACAGACTTGAATAACTAATTTTGTATTCTTCTTCTGTTAATGCTCACTGGCCTTTTTGTAATCTCTGCACCCCGCAGCAAAACTGCAGATGAAAATTGATCGCATTGATGGGCTAGATTTCTTTTTAGATGCGAACTGCACTCCTTCCTACAATGTAATGATTTATAAGAAATGCTCCAATCCGGATTTAGACTGCCCTAATCTAAGTCTCAAATGACTTACTATTGGAATCAAAGGTCATGCATCAATACTCATATTAAAAGACCTCAGTGCAGCTTTCGAGACCATAACATACTCCTGGACAGAATCGAGAATCTTGTAGGCATAAACAGCTCAGCTCTACTGCATGTTAGATCTTACGCCACTGTGTACCCGTGAACGATAGCCTGTCAGAATACAAGGAAGTGAAATACGGGGTACCACAAGGGTCGGTACTTGGCCCCTTTCTCTTTTCACTATACATGCTGCCATTAGGTAATATTATTCGTCATCATGGCATTGGCTTTCACTGCTACGCAGAGGACATCCAACTATGCATATCCGGTAAACCCGGTGACTCTATCATCTATCTCAAATAAACAACTGTCTCAGGGACAGAGTCAGGATGATAAATAATTTTCTTCTTCTCAACCCAGACAAAACAGGGTTCCTGATTCTTGGTCCCAAGAAACTATCAGCAAAATTAGCTTTACATACCATGGACCTTGATTGTTGCAAAATTGTGCCAAACACCACTGTAAGAAATATTGGTGTTATATTTGACTCACAACTCTCGCTAGATTCACACATAAGCAGTATCACCAGAATAGCCTTCTATCATCTACGAAATATTGCCAAGCTAAGGAATATGCTCTCTTTTGCCGACACAGAGAAGCTAGTGCATGGCTGCATATCCTCTAGACTTGATTACTGCAATGCACATTTGGCTAGTTGCAGTGCTGTCTCTTTGAACAGACTTCAATTGTTTCAAAATGCAAGCAGCTCGAATTCTAACAAGAAAAATGAAATTTTACCATATTACGGCAGTTCTGCTATCTCCACACTGGCTACCTGTTCAATTCCGTATTTATTATAAAATACTCCAATTAACTTATAAGGCTCTGAATAATCTAGCACCTAGGTATTTGAATGACTTCCTTGTTCCTTATGACCCCATTCAACCTCTCAGATTACAAGGTGCTGGCTTCCTGGTAATAACCAGAATTACAAAAAACACCTAGGGTTACAGAGCTTTCTCTAGCAGAGCCCCCGCACTATGGAATAATCTCCCAGAAAATGTAAGGGCCTCAAACACAGGGTCATTTTTTTTAAACTAAACTAAAAATGTAGTTATTTAGTCAGGCCAATAATTTATAAGCAGTTCAGGCTGTTATAGTCAGTTCTGCCAGGGCTCCCATCTTGCAGCTCATCAGATGCACATCTGTTTGCATTTGCATAATCTATTTTACTATTCTGCCCGTAACATTGCCCCCCTTTTTTTCCTGGGGTTTCATGGCCGACAAATTTGTGAGTGCTCTGTGACAATGTCAAATTTGTGAAAAGCGCTATACACATAAAACTTGATAGATTTTTTCTGGATTATAAAGCATACACATGTAATCCTTGAAGTTGCCCCATTTTATTCCAGTGTAAACCATACGCATCAAAGTACATAGGATGCCCGTTACTATGTGAGATAACCCACACACACTTAAGAAGCAAGTGTGATTAGCCGATCATAGCACAAGAATATGACTACAGGAGGTGTGGTTATCTGGTTCAGTCATGCACACAACCATGTTATGATGCTCACAGCTGATGGCAACTTCAGGACAGCAGCTTCTGGGAGTACAAGACTGTGTGCGCACGTCATTCTTGTGACAAACTGCGCACAGAGCTTGAATACTGTAGTAATTTGTAAGTCTGGTGGTGCTAAAAAGAAATGGATTTTGAAACCAACAGAATCGCACCTCCCCCTCTGCGGCCCAATAGGGAGAGAGCCCAACAAGGCGCTGTGCAGTATCTTGTGTCACTGCAAAACACACATTCTGGCCAGAAATACCATATTGCTGTCACCAAGCAGTCTACAAAGGTAGCTCGTACATATGCAAACAAACACTTTGAGTCAAGTGACTGGTGAGAAGCTCTGAAAACCAGATTGAAGTCTATTAAGATGATTGCAACAGACTAAGGTTGTCCACAAATGCCACCAAATCCCAACCATTCAACCAACCCAACGCCCATATTATTCATACACTTTGCATCAAATAATTTATGCAGCCTGATGGTGACAACTATAAAGAAAGGAATAAAATGAAATGATGCAAACGGATTTCAACTACATGTTTCAACATGTTTATACTGTCTGACTGTGGCCTCTGGGATGTGGGGTTTTCACTATAACCTGTCACTATCTATTTAACACCATAGCCTTATCGATATACGCAGCACACTGTTGTAACCATCCTCTCAACAAACTGCCAAATGATTCCTGCCCTTGTGGAACTAATAAGACTGAGCCAGACCAGAAGTAACCTTAAATACAGAAAAGAATGTTCATGAAACTGCTCATCTTCAACAAGTAAGCTTAATCTTACCTTACAGCTGGCATGATGCCTCTCTTTCAATATCAGGCAGACAGTGACAGACCTGTTGACCAGCCTAAAATTAGCCCAGAAAAAGAACTTAGTCCCCAAAAAACTCCCATTTTCAGCTCAATATGCTGCTGTATCGATTTTTGGGATAAACTGGGAGGTCACATTTTAAGTGGGCGGGGCCCCGAAGCCACTTGTCTGCGATTGGCCGTCATATTTTTTTAGTTGCTTCTGCGGCTTCTTTTGGCAAAGTGTTCCCTTGTGGCAAGGATTAGACGACAAGATGTCAATGTCTCCTATTCATCGAGTGAGGGCCAACGTACGATGAAAAGCAACACCAATTTTCAAAGTCCACTGCTAGTCGAGTGGCATGCATTTTGACTTCACACACATCGGACCGAGTGCAATTATATATCAGTATGCAATTACACATATCCAATGGACAACAGCGCGCTGCATGCCATTGAGGAGCCACTGGGAGGACATTGAATCCAGTTGGACACTATGTACACGAGAGAATCTACTCTTAACCATTTGTGTGACAACTGAGTAACTCCTAACGATTCGTTCTGTATGAATAAAGAGTTTAAAGGCAAAATACATTTATTGGACAGCCAAGCCCTAACGCGTTCCTGGCGCTGATACCAACCCGCTACATAACAAACACGTGGTAGATCATCATGCTACCGTGAGCCACTCGGACTCTTTGCAAGTTACATTTTCACCAGAGAGCTGCCATGCCGCCATAAGACAATTAAAACAACTATCCCCGCCACCGTGATGCATTCATTCATGGCGCGGAATAACTTAAATTCCGTGCACGTGCAAGTGACCGGTACGGTTTAAACCTCGCGTGCCCCGCTTTATGTCACCTGAGTTTGGTTGGAATCTTTTTGGTTGGCGGTTCTGTCTTCTCTTCCCCGGAGAGTCTGAGTTTCTTTGCCCTTGGTTCTCCAGAAGCCATGGTTCACCGGAGCGCCCTGATCACGCGATCACTTCAGCCAAGAGGGATGGGACAGTGAGAATCGTCGCATGAAGGGGATCATAGATTATCAACAGTAAATCACATTGTATTGTACCGTTTACGAACGATTCATTTCGAAAGTACGAATCTTTGGGCTGAGTGGTAACAGTCGATTCCCTGTTGCTAACTACTCGAACTCCAGCGAGATCCGGGTGGACTTGTTTTAAAGAATCACTGTCGTCGAGTCGGAAACTCGAAGTACCCCGGTGAGTGAGAGGGGGCAGGGTGGAATACATAGATTAAAGAACCGGCAACTTGATTCGGACGCAGCGATACAAATAGAGGATCCGAGCTGCCCACCACTAAACGTACCCGACGCACGCGCCCATCCAGACAAATACAAGTCAGACGCGAAATGTAGTTGCCCGTTATGTTTGCCTGATCTAAAAAATAACTCCGAAACTTTGGTCAGAGGCACGGGTCTGAGGTTGTCACGAGAGATAAGTAGTGGTTGATTCTTCTAAATTACACAATTACGCACGAATAGGATTTGGGTGTTTTTTAAAAATTCAACAACACGTTATGGCTCTTGGCTACCTTTTTGTATACGTGTGCATAAGGAGTTGAGGCTTCTGTTCAGGAGCTATCAGTGGTCATACAGCCATATTGCCACCTAGTAACGTTCCGGCTACAATCCACTGGTCCTAAGCAGGTAAAACTTTTGGCAAGAAACACAATGAATGTCCTTTCACTTTCGACCATTCATTGTAACCTATGAAACTAAAGGAGGTTAACTGGGAATAACTTTTATTTTGGTTATAAACTGAAACTGTCTGCGAAACTAATAGATGTGGCTGCTGCCTCGACTCTGTAAGCCTCAGTCTGCTAGCTGCCTAACGTAGCTTTTGAGCTGTCCAGCAAAGCTTCTGAGCTGTCTGACAAATCTTCTGGGTTGGTTGGCATAGGCCCTGATAAGGTAGTCAGCTTACCAGAGGAACGTTAGCTAAGTGAACTTGTTGACTTTCCCATTACTTTGTTTTGATTTAATTTACAAAGTTGTCAATAACAAATCTCTCTCCTCCCCTTCTCTCTCCATTTCCCTCCCTCCCATTCACAGAAACACAACCACCAACAACCACCTCACCTTTACTGACAGTTGAGATGATCCACAGTCTGTTTTTGATTAATCATTTGGGAGACATTTTCCTAGAGAAACACTGGAAAAGTGTCATCAGCCGGAGCGTGTGTGATTACTTTTTTGAGGCCAAAGAGAAGGCCGTGGACCCAGAGAATGTGCCTCCCGTGCTGCAGACCCCACACCACTACCTTATTAATATCTACAGGGAAAAGCTTTTCTTCCTGTCAGTCATCCAGACTGAGGTTCCTCCGTTGTTTGTTATCGAGTTCCTGCACAGAGTGGCAGAGATGTTTCAGGTCTGTCCAAACATTCTGTTTATTCTGGCTATAGGCTGATCGGTCAAAACTTACGGAAATGCATACCATGCACTGGCCTGTGTGTTAATGTGTGTCTTAGACAAATTTGCCCCAGGACCAATAAAAAAAGATTGTAAATCTTTTTCGCAAATCAACCTATTCAGATTTAATAACGAGGGGCATAGTTGGCAGTTGCACTGTTGTTTACCCTCACTCATGCCTTAAAAAAATGATTATTAACTGGGATGATGTATTGAACAATATGTGTACAAAAGGGAGGCCGCCTCTTCCTCGGAATTGTTTTTTTTTATAGACCCGTCGTGTTCCCCTAAAAAATAAGCAGAGTTTTCTTGGTGACTTGACTGCAATTGAGTCTGTGATAGTGTTTTGTGAGCATGTCCGTTGAGTGTGAGCTATTAGTGTAACATAGCTTGATGTCTACAGAACTACTTTGGAGAATGTTCCGAAGTGGTAATCAAGGACAATGTGGTGATCGTGTACGAGCTACTGGAGGAGATGCTGGATAATGGCTTTCCTCTGGCGACAGAATCCAACATCCTCAAAGAGATGATCAGGCCTCCCACCATTCTGCGATCAGTTGTCAATACACTCACAGGTAAAAAGAAGTTCACATCTTGATACGCGTACCACAATCTACCACTGCTGATGTCCCTCTACTACCAAGCCAGCCCAGATTTAAAAAATGCAATACCATATTATTGAGATTTGTCTACACAGTATATACTTACGCCTTTGATATGTATGTGTTCAAGTTTATTATTTAATTCAGCTTTCACAGAAAGAGGAGACGTTGGCGTACCTTCCTGACCACAGTGATTGTGATATGTGGGTGTGTTTTATAGGTGGTAGTAATGTTGGAGACACGTTGCCAATTAGTCAATTGTCAACCATCCCATGGAGGCGAGCTGGAGTGAAATACACCAATAATGAGGCATATTTTGATGTAGTGGAGGAAATAGATGCCATTCTGGACAAAACAGGTATAATCAAACACTCCTAATACACACAAATGCACGTGGCAGCTGCCATATTAGTTCATTCCACTTGTAAACCATGATTTGTAGATGTAAACTCTCGTTAAAGCCCTGGGATTTAGCTTGGTTGGCTCTTAGCTCTGCTTTAATCTCTGTACCATGATTGTTGGGTGGCACGGTGGCTCAGTGGTTGGCACTGTTGCCTCACAGGGAGAAGGTCCTGGGTTTAAACCCCAAATGGGGCCTTTCTGTGTGGAGTTTGCATGTTCTCCCCGTGTTCATGTGGGTTTCCTCGGGGTGCTCGGGTTTCCTCCCACATCAAAAGACATGTATGTTAGGTTAATACTCCTGTCACTGCCCATGACCAAGGCACTGGCTTCAGAACTGGAGTTGGTCCCCAGGCGCCGCTCAGTGGCTGCCCACTGCTCCTAAGTAGTTAGGATGGGTCAAAATGCAGAGAACTAATTTCCCCACGGGCATTAATAAAGTGCAACTTTAACTTTAACTTTTAACTTTAAAAAGTTTAGATCATGTGTTGCTACCACTTACCATTCAGTGGTGGTCTACAGGTACAACAGTGTTTGCAGAAATCCAGGGTGTGATAGAGGCCTGTGTCAAACTCTCTGGAATGCCTGACCTAACTCTCTCATTCATGGTAGGTCACTTTCCCTCCAACTGTGTGTGTATGTTAGGGGTGTTAATGTTTACCGTTAACTGCCAATAAGAGTTTTGATTGATAAATTCTATCGGTTAAAAGGTTAATTTAAAATTAATAGCCTAATGTGTCTGGTTTGAATTTACACCCTCAACGATGAGACACAGACAGGGGATCACATGTTACGGGAGTTTTTACAGGCAATTAAACCCCACAACCCATCAATGTGCGAAAACACGAGCTCTCACGATAATACGACACTCCGCGACCAAAACACAAAATGCCCCGAAACTAACAGCTAAAGTGGGAATTCAGGAACATAAAGTCCCACTTACTCAGGCCATTTTATCGGAAAGGAAAGTGAGGTGCGTTGCCACGCTGGCATTTTTAGTGAATCACAGACTTGCGTTCAATGGTTTATAGGAGACGTTTAGCTCATCGGTTAACGGTTAGTAACCAATTAATGAGGGTTGGTTATCAGTTAGAAGAATTAGCCAAAATTTACATCCCTAAAGGGTGTGTGTGCATGTGCACATATTTCTGGGCGTTCCTACATTCAAGTGTAAAGTTCACTCACGGTCACTTCAATTGCAGAATCCCCGTCTTCTGGATGACGTGAGTTTTCACCCTTGTGTGCGGTTTAAACGCTGGGAATCTGAGCGGGTCCTCTCCTTCATCCCCCCAGATGGAAACTTCACACTCATGACGTATCATGTCAGTGCACAGAAGTAAGGACTTTGGCATACTCTGTTTTCGTGAGAAGTAAAAATGGGGAAAATCGTTTCTGTTACAAATTTTTGGATTGTCACGTTTACTCCCGACATTGATATTTTGTCAGAATTGATTGGGTTTTAAAATAAAACATATAATAGCATATAGCACATGATCCATTTGTTTTCCAGCCTTTCCATAAAATTTCACAGAATTTCATTGTCAACATTAGGAGATATTCCCCCTCATGCACCAAACTACACAGTAACGGCAGTGTGCGACTTAAAGTACGCATCTCGGTAGTTTCAGGTGATTCTTAAAAGAAACATGATTCGGAGATCGGGGCCACTGTGGGCTGTCTTCTCAGTACTAAGGCCAGTAGTCCACACAACAACCAATGAAATGGTTATGTAAATAATATGTTAATTGAGTGTTGCATATTTAACAGGTAGGAACAGCTCATTGCTGGCTGTCAAGATAACCGGCAACATGCAGAGTAAAAAATTAAAAAAGATTTGCAACTGCAGAATTCATTCTCTTGCAGAACTCGGCATCTTGAGGGCATAGTCTAAATTATTTTGCAGTAACATGGTATCTGTAGCCCCCCGGTGGGCCCACCACCTGCCGGGGGAGGAATAGGGGAGGGGTGCGATGCCACTCGGGTGGCAGGCAAAGGCAGAAGCCTGGGCGGACTGGACCTTGGATACGGAAACTAGCTCCTGGTACGTGGAATGTCACCACGTTAGCAGGCAAGGAGCCGGAGCTTGTGCGGGAGGTTGAGAGGTACCAATTAGATATGGTTGGACTCACTTCCACACATAGCGCCGGCTCTGGAACAAAGCTCCTTGATAGGGGTTGGACTCTCTCCTTCTCTGGAGTTGGCCAGGGTGAGAGGCGTCGGGCGGGAGTGGGGATGCTCACGGGCC
>OMOX01182765.1:0-12307 GCA_900312595.1 Guentherus altivela | reverse complement strand
TCACTCTGTTGCATGTCAATATGCTTCTTGAAATTCTGTTGTACAAAGTCCAGAAGCTCTGGAGTCGGGGAGGTCACAGGACCTCCGCCGTTCCCATTGGTGTGATCGCTAGGGTAACCGTTGACAAAGCCGTTATGGATGGAGGTGTCCATGGATTCATCCTCTCCGTCGCTGAGGGGTTCCTCTTTGATGCGGATGGCGGACCCTGGCCTTGCTGCCTGCCTTCGGGCATCCAGCTCCCTCTGCAGGGAGGACTGACTGTCATGTACGCGCTCCTCAGCCATCTTCAGACGCCGTTCCCCGCTGATGTGGACGGGTTCTGTAAAGTATCAGATACATATCTGGTTTAGCTCAAGGTCTTTCTTCTTGGGAATGATTCATAAGCTAATAAGAAGGCGGACCGTTATAGATTTATGTTGATTCCTACCTGTCTGAGGAGGATTCTTTGGCATGAAGTCCTCTTTAGAGAAGTTGAAGACCTTTTCCAGCCTGCATAATAGAAGCAGATACGGGATTAATGCCCATAATAAGCCATAGCATCCAATTATGGGGGAATACCATTTCTTAATTGTTTTGGGATTATACCAATCGGGGATTAAAATTTGGGGTATTTTAAAAAAAAATAATAGATAAATGACCCTCCATTGGTTAACCAATGAGCATAAGGTGTCCAATAAACCAATTGACGCAAGTCTATGATCCATTAAAAATACCAATGCGGCAACCCACCTCGTCCTTTCAGACAAAATGCTCCATGTAAGTGAGACATTGTGATCTTCAATGCTCACTGCAGCTTTTACTTTCAGTGCCTTAAGTTAATGTTGAATTGCAAGTGAAATCTCAGATAATGTGTAATCCCCTCTCGATGTCTTATTGTTCAGTGTGTCAATTCAAACCGGAAATGTTCATCTATTTATTTCAAATTAGCCTTTTACCTGATAGGTTAAATCAAAATTCTTATCAGTGGTTAAAAGTTAGTAGGTTAAACATTAAGGTATCTGATAAGAATATAGTCCCTTTCTTCATCAGATAGCATAGTAGGTAATAACTTCAATTAACCTACATACAAAGTTATCAAAAGGAGACATTTCCATGGTCATCAATAATGAAATCTGTAAGTCAAACAGCTAACATTTATCAAACTCATTCAAGCTAATGTAAAAGGTCCCGCATTCCACAAAACTGACTTTGCCTAGTTTTGACATGGATTGAGTTCTATGACATAATTAATGTGCAAGTAGAAATCTGTCCCAATTTGAATTTTGCCGGGGTTTGTATCAGAAGACTTAATAATACAAAACCCAAGCCCTTCAGAATTGGGCCCCAGCTTCTACATTACAACAGGGGAATTGGTTGCATGAGCCTGTGCATTAAAAGGAAAACTCTGGCATGATTCAGAGTGTCTTCCTCAGATGATGTGACCACAAGATAATTTCAGAGTATGGATGACATGGTTCCATTATCCATCAGTCATAAGCCTACTTGCTCTGGATGCCGAGCCACAGCATGTGCTGCCTGTGAGCCACATCTGGGTGCTTCTTAATGAAGTCCCCATCCCTAGGCAACAGAAACTCCCAGCCCCTGTTTACACGAGGCACTGCCATTTGCTCCAGGAAGTCCTTGACATCCTCAGGAGGAAGCTGAGAGAGACAGAAAGGAGTAGACAGTTCATTGAATCCAACTGAGAGAAACTGTGAACAAAAATAAGTCCCGCTGTTCTCATTGTCCAGACTAGGGATGCCAATGTTCAACCGACAATCCTTTCATCAGTATGACTTTGAATCGCGTCTCTGTAATACACCCAAAACTAGAAACCATTTTAATGGATCACAGACTTTTACGTCAGTTTATGAGAGTCAACTATTGGTTAGAAAAATTACACAAACTTGGCATCCCTATTCCAGACGAGATGAACAAGCGAGAAAATTGGCTGGTTTTGATTAAGCGTTAGAGACCTCAAGAGCTCAAGATGGTCAGAAAAGAGATGATCCTAACCTTGATGACAGCTGCAATCTCTTTTCTCATCAGGGAACGCTCTTGGGTGAACCTCCACATCTGAGAGTTAAAAACAGCAGCACTGTTGATGCTGGCTGACCACAAGCGAAGCACAGATCATTGTCAAGATCTGCATTATTGCCATATTCTGAAAACAACTCACCACAAAGTCCCTGCCTCGACAGAGCACCTCAGCAGGGACACCACTGTGGGCACTGCAAGTGTTCTTAGGGTACAACACATCACTGAGGAAACAAAGAAACATTCAGAGAATCGCGAACTCAGTTTTATGTTATGAAGAGCAGAATTACAGCTTCTTCCAATATACTGTATATGTGGGATTTAAAATGGAATTCTTGCAAAGAGCTACACTGGATATTCACAATAACAATGAAACCATGGGGGGGCATGGAATGTAAAAAGGATATGGAATTATTTGAAAGTGAAAATCCTTAAGAGTTTGTCTTATTTAGTATTTCTATTCTTGTTTTGCAATTGTTTCAAGATATATGTTTGGGTCTGTTAATCTAAATACAGTACAGGGCAGAAACTAATTAAAGGAAAAGGTGAATGAATACTCACACACACACACAAATACAGTGTATGTACTAAATCAATAATTCCGATTCATGTTCATACAGTTCCTGTAGTTAAAATCAAATCAATACATGCCGTTTTTCTATGAGAAAGAAAAATCTCACCTCTTAACCACCCAGTTTCCCTGAACCAGTAGCGCCACCTGTTGGATGCAGCGCAGCACTGAGGTAGGGTCTGCGCCGGACCCCAACAGACCCATTAGGTTGGCAAATGGCATTACCTTGACTGGAGACAACAACATGGTGTGATACATCAAAGTAACAAGCTGGGACAAAAAAAACAAAAAAAAACAATGCACTATGTGGTTTCCATACCGTTCTTCATCAGCGTCTTGACCTGGTCGGCCAAAGGCAGAGTGCGGAGCTGGGCCATGGAGAGGACGTTACTGGGACCAACAGGCTTAACACTGACACACAATGAGGAGGAGAGGAATTAACTGCACGTTTCAAAAATCCCTTCACATGTTATCCCTTCCCTTCCTAGGAATAGGGATGGGCTTTTTTCCCCGTCTCTTTTCAGATTGAATAGTAGTCTGGGTCTCAAATTTCATGACCGGCTGTAACCCAGTCTATCTTCAGATTGCCAAATACAGGCTCTATAAAATGTGTGCGAATACCATCTTTATTATGCTGCTGAAGAGGTGAGACGGATAAAAACATAGAATTGAGCTTGATAAGACTTTCCTGGGCCTTTAGTTTACACTTGACTGCACTTATCAGTGAACGGTTTCTGTACAAATGCGTGTACAACAGTAATATGTAGTCTATAACATTAGTCTATGAGCACCATAACTTTATAGCTACACTATTAAAAAAGCACTGTGCGAAGAAAATAAATGTAATCCTACAGATCGAGTTCAAAGTCCATTTTGAAAACTGGAATGATTGAATAGTGATCCCCATTCCCTCCCGAGGAGCGTCTTTTCCTGGGAGGAGTCAGGAATACTTACATCTTCTCCTCGGCCTGCGGGGGCATGAGCATGGCCAGGTACTCTCTAGATGCGCAAAGAGAAATGCGTAAGACAGAAGGACAGATATGGGGGGAGTGAAGAATTGGAAAATCAAAGAGCCAGAGACACACCTTCTAAAGCCAACATCTTCACTCATCAACATTTTAATCGATAGCTCCAATAGCATTGGCATTCAGATATTTAGCAACTGCTGGTGTTAAAACCATATTCAACAACACAATATACAAACAAGGCAGTAGTATCTGGGTCATCGCTGCATTTTAGTGCTGCAGTTATCGATTACTTTGGGGAATAAGAAATTCGGCCAAAATTGCTGTTGATTATCAATTGATGATTACATTATTCCTGGTTCCAGTTAGTGCCGTAGCTAGGGCCGCTTTTACAGTTTTATTGTCCGTATCTTTTTGAAAGTTCAGATCGGTAATAAACGTGTATTGGCGTCACTCATAAATAGCATCTTATTTGTTACTAAATGCATAAAAGCAGCTTTTGGGTTTGTGAATTTAATACAGTATGAGTGCAGTAAACTACTTTAAATGAGATAACACTCGTAACGTTAAAGCTTCACCGGACTGTGGACGGTCTGTTCAGTCACGGTAACATGTCCCTTGTATGTTAACTCAAATTCGCACATTATGCACACAGCAACATTTTCTTTTGCTTTTTGTCTGAAATGCTCCGAAACTTAAGAAACCCCTCTTTGGTGATCCGATTGTAAAAATAAGGTGTTGTTAACAGGCTAGTTAAGACGCTTGCTTGTTTCAGATAGCAACGCCAGTAGTGGTAGGCCCAAGGCCATCAATTAAACACTGCATGAATACACAGAGACCTCTACAGCTTGGAAGGAACCAAGTGTCAGGACCGTAAAAAGCCACCAAAATTTTAAAAAAAACAGAACTTTGACGGTGAAACAGTGGAGCAGTGTGAAGGCGGCACAAACTTAGCAATACGCGTTAGCAACCGGAACCAGAAATAGGTGTGTAACGATACATCATGCCACAATACTTTGCAATGCAAAAATGTGACGATACACAACAGAGATGAAAACTGGTCCGCGTTGTCAGCTTGGCTGTTATCACGTCCCGCCCACTGAAGGCAGAGCTTATTAGTATAGAGTTTGTTAAAAGAGTGAGTTTGACTGGGGTGTTATGTGTTTGGATAAATGCGTTTTTTAAAATGAATGGCATGTTGTTTGCAACAACAAAAGGAGACAATGATTTGTTGAATAAACTGGCCCGCAGTCGTTTATACAGTTTCGAGCTTCTAGTTTCCATTTTCGTACTTCTGGGTTGTCTTGTGTACGCCATGTACTGAACTGTACAACAATTCAAACTACTTGAACGAAGTCAAGTTCGAGTAGTGTCCAAGCCAGGACTTGATAGTAGTTTGAATTGGTGAGTCGAGTTTAACTACTTAGTCCAAAGAATTGTTCCTTTTGAACTAATCGTTTACAAATGGTACAACACCAGGAAACTCCCCCAGATGAAAATGGACTATGTGGGGGGTTTTAGGCATCGATCAACAATGCTCGGCGACTAAATTAAAAGATGACGTGGAGTATTTGGACCGATGACAAGATGGGTTATAGTGAGGATGCCATTTTGTTTTTGAGGTTTTGAAAAGTGCAGGCTCACTATTTGGCCTTTCCGCAAGCTTATATTGGATGGACTGGTATCAATATTTGATAAGGCCACTTGATATCATAGAAATTTCTTCTGTCGTTGTGCAAACTCTGTTTCTATTATACTGGTACAGAGCTAATCAGCGGTGGCCAAGTAAGATATGTGCGCGTTCGTCCTGGGCGATGTGCGTGTCCCAGACGAAGTGGAGGAAACAGGAGGAATAGGGGAAATTGTTTTGCATAATTTATGCCTCAGAAATAAAAAGGGAATCTTCAGTAATTTTTCTAAATTCAAATTTTGTTCAAAATATTGTGAGTATCATGAATCGTGAACCCAGCATCATGTATCGAACAGAATCGTGGGCTGAGTGAATTGTGACACCCCTTACCAGAAATAATACAATAGATTACTCGGTGATCAAGATTTGAATAGAGTAAATCAAATCATTCAATTTACTCCATGAGTCATTTCAGCCCTACTGCATTTCATATGAAATATGTTGACTTGTACTAATGACGTCTGCAAAATGAGAGTGACTGCCATCATCAAACCTGAACAATCATAGAGATCAACTGTTTTATGAACTTAAAGAGATATAAATATAACTGGTATGCAACATGAGGTGATTTGTCTTTTAAAAAAACAAAACATTTTTGCACTTACTTTGGAGTCTTGACCAGCTCAGAGTTCTCTGAGGTGTCCATGGCCTGGCAGAACAGGTACTGCCTCTCATGTTCTGACCGCCCATCCTGAACACACACCAAAGCACAACAACAACAAAGATGTTTCTTTGGGATGAGATCAAACCTTAAAACGTGTTTCAAAGGTGAACTGATTTCAAATATACTCCTCGATTAAAGGTTTTGGGGTTTATTAAACACAGGTTTCACCTATATGTCTGAAATATTGAAAGCTGTATTGTAGCAGGAAATTATCAAGCTTTCAAATGTTACTAGCCCACAATGATTTGTGCGCCAACATGTCGAAAGAGAGAGCTTGCTTACTCGGCACCTTGTTGACGTCTCTTTTCTTGTTTTGATAATGTTTGTCGTTGAATGTTAAGACAATGGTGTCCTGGAGCTTGGGAAAAGCATCCAGTGATAACTAATCATATTATGTTGTGTAATAACCCACCGTAATTTAATGACTGGAGAGAGGACACACAGGAAAAGGGGCTTTACATTCAATCACAATGGAGTTTTCTTTCAATACATAGGGAAGTAAAGCCCCCTACCTTGATACTGTGGTAGTGCAAGTGAACCCAGGGTTCCTCTGCCTGTTTCTTCTGTAGGAACTCATAGGACTGGAACCTCCTCTGCCTGGCCTGCTCTGACTCGGGACGAGAAAACCTCACCTGCAGATGGAAGATACACAAATTTTAAAGAGTAAAAGTGGGTACTTTGTAGTTTTCACACACTGTGGGGAAACTTACTGTGATAGCCTTCGCCTCATCTTCAGCTTCATCCTGAGAGGAGTCTCCACCTGTGGTCATAAAACACTGTTCAACCATGATGACGACTGTGCCAGATGTATCAAACCGGACTGTAGAATCACAGCCTATCCTGCTTAGCCCCCTCCAGAATGTTTATGCCCAGGTGTCTCACTAGCCGGCCATCAGAATCAAGTGCCCTTTTCCGCTACCAGCTGGTGCTCTAATGCCTCTGGCTACCACATTGTCCCCCCAGGCTTTTGTAATTGGGGAGGGAGTGGCTTAAAGAAGTGGTTTTCAGAGTGAAGTCCTTGAGATGTCAGGGGGCCCACAGCACAATGAAAAATAGTTTAATTTCACAATTATTTTGTACGTTTGAAATAAGAACGGCTAATTTGTTTAACTTTTTCTACTGTCATGTTCTCCCAACTGCAGTACACAAAAGTATGTACTTAGTCCAATCAAACAAAAATTCATAGATGGCGGAGCTTGGAACAAAGTCTGATCAAATTAAAACCCTGGGAACCCCTGGGTTAAAGGATAACAAAGCAGACTTGTAACCGAGAACAGTAGGATGATTCTGGGTGGGGAAGTCCGGGAGGAACATGGGTATGAGATATGACACACGTAGTCCACAACAGACCAATAATACTTGAAAGCTGCCCAGTGCAGATGTGTGGGCGTAACCCTCCCTTTGCCAGCATCTATCCCCCCCAACCATTGAAGTGACTTAAAATAAGGTTAAATGAAACAGAGCAGACCTTCGTTGGCAGCCTCCCTCTCCCTGTGCTTGCTGTCAGCCTTGTCCAGGTAGTTGAAGCTGGGCCTGATTTGGAGGATGCCCTGCAGGGGCGTGACATGAAGTTCCCCTGATGACATCATCACAAGGCATTAAGAGACGTGATCAGAGAGATCAAACCACAATAATCAATTGGTAACTAATTTGTGGTAGCTAGGGATTGTTAAATGTTTTAATCACAGGATTAACTTACTGACCAATGACTGATACCTGCCTCGACGGACGCAAGCAGTTTTAAACAGCCGTTTATTCCCCGCCCGCACTAAATAATGTTACATTTGGCTACAGTTTCTTTTCGCCCGCCCTTTGTTTTGCAAACTTTTAACGAGCCCAACCAGAGAAGGATGGGTCCCCAATTGAGCCTCGTTCCTCTCAAGGTTTCCTCCAAAGACGATTTGGCCACTGGTGAGGGAGTTTTTCCCGACCACCATGCTTACTGGGGTTAGATGGTCTCTGAAGTGCTCTGTGATGATATCAAATTTGTGAATAACGCGCTATAAATACAACTTGATTGACTGATTGATTGAAAACTTTGTAACTGCTAACCGCCGATAATCCTATTAGTTAAATGGTTAATTTTAATAGCCTAAAGTTTCCGGTTTGAATTTAAAGTTGCACTTTATTAATCCCCGTAGGGGAAATTAGTTCTCTGCATTATGACCCATCCTAACTACTTAGGAGCAGTGGGCAGCCACTGAGCGGCGCCCGGGGACCATCTCCAGTTTGAAGGCTCGTGCCTTGGTCATGGGCACTGACAGGAGTATTAACCTAACCTGCATGTCTTTTGATGTGGGAGGAAACGGGATTACCCGGAGGAAACCCACGTGAACACGGGGAGAACATGCAAACTCCACACAGAAAGGCCCCATTCGGGGTTTGAACCCAGGAATCTTCTCCCTGTGAGGCAACAGTGCTAACCACTGGGCCACTGTGACACCCAAACAACCCTGAACAACGAGACATAGACGGTTATCACGTTTCCTCAGGCAACTGGGCTCTGCGCTGTAAAATGTGGGTGTGACTGTTAAATGACAGCTGTATTACTGGGGTGTGGTTAACAGCAGTCTGTATAAAAATGTAGTGCAGTTACATTGTGAATGTGTGTGCACGTGGCTTGTGAATGTGTGCACACAGCATGAGGCTAGACACGTGTGATCGGTTTATGTAGTGCTCGTGTACCTCAGCCGGAAGACTGATGCTGTATATTTTTATTGTGATGTGCAATAAATGCTCCAGTCCTCAACCAGGTGGGTGTTTTATTATTTCAACGAAAGACAGAATCCAATCCACTTTTGATGAATGGGATTTACCCCCAAGGTTTCAGTTAAGGGTTAGCCACTACTTCAGACCTGGAGCTGCAACCCACCAATCTTGTGAAAACACAAGGCCTCACACGTGACTATCAGGTCAAAACACATGGAATCAGAATGTTTATTGAGAGATGCGTCAACTTAATGCACTGAAACTAACGGCCAAAGCGGGCGTTCAAGAGCACTAAGTCCCCTTACATGGACCACTTTGTCCAAAAGGATGATGAGGAATGTTGGTACTTTGGTATTTTAATAGATTATAGACTTGCGTTCAATGGCTTATAGGCGAAGTTATGACATCACCAGTTAACGGTTAATAACTGATAAATGAGCGTGCATTATCAGTTAGAAGAATTAGCCAAAATTTACATCTCTAGTGGTAACAGATCCGTCAGTGGGCCCTTATTCAAACCTACTATAAATAAAAATGGCCCATTAATGAACAAAGCTAGTGCTTTGTAGAGTCTCCTTTAAAATGTAGTTAGAAAATATCAACAATGAAAATGCTGTGTTATGACATAGTTTACAAAATAAACTGCACAAAGTATTTTAAATTTGAGGTTACATAAAAAGCGGAATAGTCTGTCATTCCTGTGAATTGTGCAACACTGGTCACAGCACAGCTGTCAAGAGACCCCCTTGGACAACCCACTTCTGGCTCTACTGTAAGATGCTGTATCTCTCGCTACTGGTCATGCATGGTCATGCAAAAGCTACCTTTGCGAAACACTGCAGCAGCATATCTGGCGGTGTTGGTGGTGGCCTGGATGGAGGAGAATGTCTGCTTGTCCATCAGCTTTCTGCACGGAGACAGTAAGAGACCAATGACACCTCAAGCTTTTATTCTCATCGCGACGCAAACGTCTAACTACAGACTCTGCCCACTCCTCCTACCTGCCCCACACACACCTGGTCTCTCCCGGTCCACTTCACGCGTGGCTCAGTCTGATTGGACGAAATCTGTTTGAGTAAACAGCTTGATGCCTGATAACATCCAAAATGCTCATATTGCAGGTCTTAGCAATGTCTATATCACAATGCCATTAAAAATTGTGTTTCTTTTAAAGATACATGTTGTAGGCCTGATCACAGATGGTGATGACTGCCTACATGGCAGAGGAGACACGCCCCCATCTTCTCTGCCTGAGGCAGAGAGAGTCAGAAGTTTGAAGTACCTCGGCATCCATATCATTGAAGACCTAACTTCAATGACTACACAGACCCTTTTGTCAAGACCACTGCACCACAGGGAGTATTCCTGTCTGGCTGTATCACCGCCCGGTACAGCAACTGCACCACCCTCGACCGTAAGGCTCTGCAGAGAGTAATGAAGACCCCGGGTCTCTTCTGAGAGGAGTGAAGGCTGGGCAGAACATCATAGGGTATGAGCTTTCAGCTGTAAAGCCCTTCGACTCCAGGAGGTACGTCAAGAGAGCCAAAGGAATCATCAGGAACTCCTGTCACCCCAGTTAAATAAAAAAGTGTTCTCTCCACTCCCGTCTGGCAAACAGTATCGGAGCATCCGGTTTCTGTCCAACCGCTTGAGAGACAGGTTCTACCTCCAAGCCGTAAGACTACTGAATCAGGACCCTTGACAATTCTGAACTGGCTTCTGATCTTGCACTATTTTGTCACTATTTCACTCATTCATGCACTCGTTTGTTTGTTTGTCTGAGAGGAGCTCACAGATCAAGCATGTGTTCATGTGATGTTTGTTGCTGATAATTGACACAAACTTGAACCATCATTTGCATCACCAGCAGGCAAATGCATCCCCCGATGATTGCGGTTGCAATCAAATATGGCCAGAGTTTTAAGTGCTGAGACGTACGCAGAGTAAGTGTTGGTTTCCTCATAGGTAGCTCCATCCACATTAAGAGCGATCTGCTCCCCCTTACTGCGACAGTAGTTGGGGCTCATACTGTTGATGGCCATCTCCAACTCCACCTGCAGAAAAGGCAGTAAATGGAAATAATCACATGGCTATTCAAAGGAAAATATCTTCAGTACAAACAGGTTAGCCTGATGTCGAATGGCGGGTGTGATGCAAGATAGTCCTACCTTTTGCTGCTTGGGTTTGATCTTGGCTGATAAGTGGTTGACATCATCATAGGTCATAGTGGAAGGTCGGATTGGGTACTGATTAAAGATAACAAGCTTAATGCCACTGAAACTTTGGTTACACATCAGCACACGTGGCTGAATAAACAGATTACTGACAGGGTATCGCAACGTCATTAATTTGTTTAAACAGAATGGTGGTTACAAAAGCGGGCAGACTGAGTCGAATACAGACAAAATAATAATAAACTGAAGAGAAAGATGGGGGGTACACACTTACTTGAAAGAGATAGAGCTTTTCTGCCAGACTTTTGGCGAGGTACACATCAATCTGAGAATGAAAGGAGAAAGATTGCTTGGAGTTAACCTCTGTGAAGCCAAGCTGGTTGTTTGAGAAGAGAAAGGAAATCTCTTGCTATTCTCATTGGGTTTCACAAAATCACAACTCCAGGGAGTATCTATGGTGACTATTCTGATGACAGTTCCTTATGAAAACTCTGTGTTGCAGTGACCGGTCATATGCTCAGTCCTCTTGCTACATTGGCGATGATCAACAGAGAAAGTTTACATGTGTAAGATTAGCTGGTGATTGAGGGAGAAAGAAAAACGATACAGCGATACATTGATTGTTATTCTCTCATGATACATTAAATACACTTGTGCCAAGTATTTTTTTTTTATGTACATGCAATTTAAACTTGTTATCCCTGTGCATTATTACCGCCTTTCATATGGCCGAGAAGGAATAAAATGTCATTGTTTCACAAATCCAGTTGGTGCCATTTTGAACTTGCTTGTAATAGAGGGGAGGTTACGCCAACATGAAGTAGAACAGTCTGATCTTGACTCACAACAATGGCTGACACAGAAGGAAAGGTAAGGGACAAGCTGTCAACATTTGTCTTGCAAAGACTAAATATACCTATAAAACCTGCACACTAAATCTCGTGTGCCATCCGGATCTTGTTGAGCCACAGACACCAACAAATTCCAATCCACCAAATCAACCTACCTTTGACGCAGTATATCAAACAAAGCTACCTGCTGCTTCCTAGAGAGCCAAGAATATACCCACTTCAATAGCTGGATTCATTTGGAAGGACCTACGTCCCTACAGAGTTGTAGTGAACGGGGGATTTAGACTTATGCTTAAAGTGCTGGAGCCACTGTATTGCATTCCCTCACAAAGATACTTGACTGAAATAGCCGTACTAATGCTGTATACCAGTATGTGATTCTCAACAATGCGGCACCCCAAGGCTGTATGCTCCGCTCTTCTCAGGTGAGGAGCTCGGATATCCAGGGGGACTCAGAGTAGAGCCACTGCTCCTTCAACTTGAGAGTAGCCAGTTGAGGTGGTTCGGGTATCTGGTTTGGATGCCCCCCGGACGCCTCCCTGTGGATGTGTTCTGGGCAGATCCAGCTGGGAGGAGACCTCAGGGCAGACCCAGGACTCGTCGGCCGGATTATATATCCTGCCTAGTCTGGGAGAGCCCTAGGATAGCCCCGCCTCACACGGAGAGG
>OMOX01182764.1:0-11720 GCA_900312595.1 Guentherus altivela | reverse complement strand
TGTTTAATGGAAATTACCTCCCTTATTTTGTCACTTCCAATTCTGCCTATGGCAAGCCATAACTGCTGCAAACCCCTACCGGAGAGCCCACATGATGTACTTCCTCCGACATGTGCCTTTTCACCATACATCGTACCGCATCCCAATCCCCCTCCGGTTCATCTTCCTCTCCAGGTGCCCAGACAGACCAGCAGGAGTCGCTAATGCAGCAAAGAGGGAGGAATCCCCTGGCCAGCTTCCAAGCTGGCACAAAGCCAAATATGTCCATAGGACACCCGACCAGCTTGCAGGACATTTGATGGTTTTTTTGACCCAGAGGGGAAATTGTCCTCTGCATTTGACCCATCCTAATTACTTAGGAGCAGAGGGCAGCCACTGAGCGGCGCCCGGGGAGCAGTTAGGGGTTCAGTGTCTTGCTCAAGGACACTTTGACGAGTAACCAGGACCAGCCAGGGATCCAACCAGTGACCTCCAACAGCCAGACCAACACCTAACCTCCTGAGCTACTGCCACCCCATAAGATGCGGGTGTTATATTGCTATGACATTAGCACAAATGAAAGCATGAATTCAGGATACAATATAAGAGAACCTAATGATATTCAGTGTTTAGAAGCAAAGCGATTTACATTCTCAAAGAAGCCGTTCTTCTTTCATAGATTCAACAATCGATTCTACTGTTCCCATGTTCCTTCCCAAAGAACAGTTAACTCAAAAAAACCAAGCTGGCACCATGGCAACCGTCATAACAAGTGGCTCAATGTTGAAAGCTCTTCGACTTCTCACAAACCACAACATGTGTACAAGATGAGCTGGGAGCACCGACCGTGGTGCCAATAGGCCAATTGAGGCCAGAAAATATTCCAGTGATGCTTGCAGTATGAATAAAATCAATCACATCCTTAACCATTGGATGCTTTCAGGCATATCAACCAGAGGATGGACATTTCAATGGAGTGTGGCATGCAGGCGTGAAATTGTTCCCGTCACTTCACTGCCTTAGTTTTAATGCTGGCCACTGAATGCTGTAAAATATGTTTCAATGCAAAAATTCCTCCTGATGTTAACCTAAAATATGAATAACTATCTTCATGGCTGACGTGGCTATTTTAAGTGCGTGCTTTGACTCCTCGGAACACTTGAGAAGATGTGTGCGTGGAAGATCTTAGAAATACTGAAGATAGTATGGACATAATGCCAGAGAAAGAGAAAAAAAGATTTGTCCTTTTGGACATCGGAGGTGGCTGCTACACAACCTTGGAAGTCACGTCTCAATGTCAGTGTCTTTGTAAAAGGCCCCGGTTGCTTACACAGGGAGAGGGAGAGTTTATGCTGGTAGATGTGTCTTGATCGGGAACGGTTTGATTTTTTCAGGTGCTGATAAAAAGAAGGATTGAGATCTTAAT
Organism: Guentherus altivela; assembly: GCA_900312595.1. Taxonomy (NCBI): domain Eukaryota; kingdom Metazoa; phylum Chordata; class Actinopteri; order Ateleopodiformes; family Ateleopodidae; genus Guentherus; species Guentherus altivela. Next base: position 10,315 of record OMOX01182764.1, on the reverse strand, counting down.
CAAGGAGGCTGCGTTTGGCGATTCAATTTGACTGGAGGCTGCTTCTCGGCTGTCATTATACTGAAAAAATTGTTCTGGAAAATAGTGTTATTGTCTTCAACTCTAAAACCGTAAGGTTACTGTTATAGTCTAGTTATCCCTCTATGTTGTCTACTAAAGGATTTCTTGTCTCTGTATCCTTTGCCCTCTTGATAGCAACAACTAAAAGATGACACATGGCTGTTTTAACAACTCAACCGAAGTGCAAGCCCTCCAAGAAAATAAGGAAATGCACCCATATAAACAGTGCTTGTATTAAATCCCCGCGGTGCTTGCCGTCATCTCAGTGTGCGAATATGACCTGGGATTCGGCTGGTTATATGCGCAGAGATTCAAGTGAGACTGGAAAGAGTGAATCACAGAGGGAGGAGATGATGAAAAAGAAGGAATATAACTTGAATGAAATCAAAGGAAAACAGCTAACAGGCAAGTGAAAACACGAGTTTTATCTGACTGAGATGTTTTGTCTTTGAGGAGATACTGAATGGGATTGATTCATGAGAATACGAATCAAACAGTTACTGTACGCCTTCAGCCAGTGGCAGAATCAAATAGAAGCACTGCAAATTGAACCTTTCAGCAGATTTGAACAGCAATACAAACGGTGGTTCACGCCTCCAAATGTTAATCGTGCCTGGACATTGTGGTTTTACTGTTGATTTTTCCTCTGCAGGCCACTTTGAAGTCACCACTGTGAGCAGCAGCACCTGAGAGGACAAGATATTCTGGTCAATTTCCCATTTTGACAAAGGTTAGTGTTACGCTTAACACAGCTGGACTATCGCCACAAATAGAAAGGGGAAAGTCATGCAAAAGGGCATATCGGTAATACAGTGATAAAACAATGTCCATGATCTTCCCTTAGTGAAACAATAATGATTCAGAATGTAGCTCAGTATTATTGATAGACAATATATGGGACCACATAGTCATAAAAAGTCATCAAAACTCATTTCTACATATACATCTGCTATACATATATTTAATCCCTATCACTATATATTCATTGAAAGACACAGAGACATGTGTCTGTCTCTCTTTATCTTTACCTCCACCATCAAGGTTGCGCACAGTGTGCACCCCTCTTTGTTGTATGTTAGCAGGGTATCTCAAAAACGAATCTCCAGACTTCAATGGAATTTGGTGGAATGGTTACTAATACTCCAAGGATGAAATTATCAAATATTGGTGTAGATCTGGAACCAATACCGATCCAGGAATTATTTCAAAGGACATGTTTAACATTTGGCGATAGAGCCAAAAAACACATTTAAGACATTGGGCCAGATTTACTAAAGATTTATGCTCGTGCAAACCCTTGTTCGGCGGCAATCAGCAACAGTGGAGACTGTTAGAATATACACCAGAGCCTCATTGGAAGCTCGCTGGGCTCAGATCAAAGCACCCAGGGACATTGTCAAAGCTGATACGGTGCCATCCAGTTGTCAAAGGCATGCCCGTGAGTCTGTGTCTCGCCTCTTGTCCTGCGCAGAACTAGACAGAAATAGTGTCCATGAGCGCAATGCAAACACTTATATTGCATTGGCCATTTCTGGTTCAAGTTTATTTGTCAATGGTCAGCTATAAACAAACGTCAGCCGAACATCGGAATACTTGGTCTGAGAGCCCTTCTCAACAAACAAACAGGTGTGAAATACAAAGGCCGTCCTTAGGAGATGCACAAAATTGGCCATTTCCAGCCAAATAAATTGTCTGCAACCACAAGCTAATTTGCTAAACTCTCTGTCACCTGTAAACTCTCTGGCCAATATCTCTAAAGGTTGTCAATGAAATTCAGTGAAATAATGTGGAAAGACTGGAAAACGTCAGATCAGGATTCAGATGAGGTACATGTGCTCCCCGAATGCCGCTGCCCTGTTTTCCCCATATAGCTTTATCTGCCAGAAACCGATCTAAACACCTATCCACATGGAGAGAAAAAAAGAATATGAGGGCCCAAGAGTCCTTCGCGTGCCACGGCTTTTTCAGTGCGTCTATTCCACAGTGTTTGTTATGGTCTCACATAAGCAGGAGTCGGGCTACCACCGTGGCTGTTTGCCTCCCGGCCCGCACAATGGGAACCGTCTCCATTATCCGAGCTCCAGCTTCGCTCCCCTGCAGCAAACCCAGAATCCTCTGTTCCTGCAGATGTAATTTCTCATCTCAATAGGCAAAACAGCCTCTCTGATGAACTGCAAAAAACACCCTGGACTACTGTGAACATAGATCCAGAATACATACAAAAGATAGTTTGATAAACTTATGAATGTGCAAAGTATACTGATATAGCTCTTAGGAATTTGCAGTTGCTCATAGATCTTCTGGGGGATTCACTTTACAAATAATCATTTGGGGAAGGGGAACCTCTCTCCAGCATTAATTCAGTCCGGAAACAGCAATTATTTATGAGTCTGGCATCAGTGACATATCAACCCCATGAAGAGGGTATTGAGTAGATGAGTATCAGTAATGTGTTGCTCTTGTGTAACCCTCCATTCTGGGACAAGACAGCCAGGCTTTATGTAATTGATTGCAGTCAGTTGCTACAGACAGATGCTCCATCCAGTGAAAAGTCTAGTTAGAGGCTTTGGAACAACTGAAGGGGGCGGAAAATTATTATGCACAAGGAGATATTCTGCAGGCGAGTTGCGGAGACCTGTGATACAAATGAGGTCACTGACAATTTTGTCAACCGGAATTTGTCTTAGATGGGTTTCATTTCCAGAACAGTCCAGCCATTTAATGGACTGTCACTCCAAATAGGTCGGTAATTGATGAAGGTGAGTTAAAAAAAAATCTGTTTAACAGATTGTTTTAGTGTCTCAGCAGGTCAAAACCTGTCCTCCACCTTACCTTTATTGTTTACAAATTCTTAAATCTTTTTTGTCAGGTCTACAGATGTTTGTATGGAAGCCCTGATCATTTTGCTTTTCTCTCCCATGTTGATCATGTGATATTGCCTCAGTAAAAGGAAAAAAAGGTTTTTAGGGTTTTTGGGGTTATTTAACCTCGTAACCGTTAACCACCAGTGAGAATTTTTGATGATTAATCAGCAAAAAAGTTAATTTTAAATAAATAGCCCAAGGTTTCTGATTTGAATTTACACACTTAACGACAACATATAGACAGGGATAACACTCGTTACCCAAGTTTTCAGTTGTAATCGAGGCCTGCAGCCCACCAATCTCAATCAATATGAGCTCTTTCAATACTGTGAGACTCCATTACCAAAACAGACATGATGGAGCAACAGTTGTGATGGATTTCGAAAGTTTATTAAGACATGTGTCAACATAAGGCACTGAAACTAACAGCTAAAGTGGGCATTCAAGAGCACAAAGTCGTACTTACAGTACATGGACCATTCTATCTGAAAGGATAATGATGCCAGATTGGCATTTTTTATGGATCACAGACTTGTGTTCAGTGGTTTATAGGAGACGTTATGCACATCAGTCAATGGTTGATGACTGATTAATGGGTCAGTTAACAGGCAGCAGAATTAACCAGACTTTACTTCTCTTAAGCCCCCCTGTTGTCTATTCCCCAATGAGCTCCAATTCATGTGCCACATTGTTGTTATCCATTTTCTGTAGCCTTCAATATTTTGCCAACCATATTTACCATATTTTGGGAATAAATGGGCAGCAGTAGCTCAGGAGGTAAGAGCGTTGGTCTGGTAGTTGGAAGGTCACCAGTTCAATCCCCGGCTCCTCCAAGTTACGTGTCGAAGTGTCCTTGAGTAAGACACTGAACCCCTAACTACTCCCTGGGCACCGCTCAGTGGCTGCCTTCTGCTCCTAAGTAATTAGGATGGGTCAAATGCAGAGGACAATTTCCCCTCGGGGATTAATAAAGTCCAAATTATTATCATTATTATTATTAATATTGTTATTATTATTATTATTTTAATTATTTACATCAAATCTTTTTCTCAGGTCCTCATCGGTTTGTATGGTTTGTAAGAGGCAACAAAATAAATAGATAAATTGGGATACTTATTTTTCTAAGTTCAGGGTGTCAGTGCTTATCTTGTTATACTGACTCACTAAAAGGAGAAAAAGCTTTTAGGGGGTCTTGTTGTGGTCCTATTGAGGCACTGCACTCCTTGTACTCCATTTTCAGTAACCCACCATACCTACCATATTGTAACCCAACCAAAGCATGCAGTTAATGGCTCATTGGCACCCCAGGACGCGACAATGTTTCCCCAGATTCACCTTGCGTTACCTTACAGCTTTTAATGAAAACTATTTAAGCAATGTTTTTTTCCACCTTGATTTACACAATGCAGCTCACAGCTTCCAAGCTTACAGTTTGAATCCCAGGTAATCTATTCATTTTATTTTTTATGAATGTTGTGAAATTTCAATTTTTATCTTTTCACTAGAAGATGTGTGTTCCAATGCATAAATAAAGGTGGAAAAATACAGGTAGAATTTGTTTTCATCAAAAGCTGTAAGGTAACAACAGGTGATCATTTTGAAAAAGGGTGTGGACTTGGAATAGCCACTGTCCATGGCTTGTTTCTATAGTGGCTCAATAGGCTTTGATCATCCCGTGTGTAAAGTGGCCTCCACTAATGTGCTTGGTTAAGCGACTTTGTCTTATTGCGGAATGCAAGGATTGGAAAGTGATTCTTTAAAATTGTACATGCTGTTTTCCTATCTCCTGAATGAACCGTTGCGATGAGTAGATCAGCAAAAGATGATGACGACGATGATGATGATGATGGATAGGCTTGCAGTTGACAGGCGGGCTACTGGCTGCAGGAATCCTGTTCTCCAAATATTCTTCTGCAGCACCAGAGAGATACCTCAAATGGTTCGCACTGTTGCTCACAGCAAGAAGGTCCTGGGTTAAAAACCCAACTGGGGCCTTTCTATGTGGAGTTTGCATGTTCTCCCCATGTTCACATGGGTTTCCCCTAGGTGATCTCGGTTTCCCCCACACCAAAAGACATGCATGTCAGGGTAATACTCCTGCCATTGCCTTAGAACTGGAGTTGGTACCGAGGTGCAGCACTCTGGCTGCCCACTGCTCCTAAGTTAGGACGGTTCAAATACAGAGGACTAATTTCCCCATGGAGATCAATAAAGTGTAACTTAAACTTTACTTCAGCATTATAGATTATCTGAGATTATCTATGCCACAATTTATTCCATCTTCAAAAGCACAAAATACTTTTTTGCCTGGTTTCTTTGTAGGGATGCAGCAGCGTTTGCAGATGCAGACCTGTGAGCCATGATCTACTTTTTGCTAAGTATTTTACTTCTTGTGTCTTTTCCTTTGCTTTGCCAACATCTTCGTCAACAGCATGTGCAGCCACTTGAGAAGGAACCTGGCTTAAATGAGTGTTCTTCCGTGCAGTATTTGGTAAAGTAAGATAACATGATGAAGTCAGGGTTCCTACAATGATAGCACGAGGATGCAAATTGATGGCAGTAGCTGCACTGAGTGGTCAAACATGAGGGAGACCTTAACATTGTGTTGCACACCCTTGAGCAAGAAAAAAACAGAGTTAGAATGGTGTATGATAATTGTTGTCAGATGTGCTGGCTTGAGTACAAGAACTGCGTGCGTCACTGCTAGGTTATTCAAGTCAAAGGCTGTGCTGTTTGGAAGTATTTTGTCATGGAGAACAAAGGGCAAACCAAAAGATTAATTAAAGCCAGTTTGCCATTGTTTATTTTTAGTCATTTTTTTTACAAAGGTGCAAACAAAGGGATGTAACATGAGCCATTTAGCCAAACAGGATAGACCTACAAAACGAAAATCACAGCTGGAATGATTTTAGCAAAAATCCACATGCAGTCCATTTGTCAGTTGTTCAGAAACATAAGTAAGGGGTTCAAAACCCAAAAACACAAGAGCAGAAATTTAGCTGATAGCAAAGTCACACTTAGAGAAAGACTTGATATACTGCTATCAAAAGAACTGTTAAGCTAGCTGATCCTAGGCCTTTTAATTCACTCACCTTCGGTATTTTCAAACCACTTGGACTGTGAGCTTCCATTTGCTGGGTCACATTTGTCTGGTCATTTGCCAAAATACCCGGTCACAGCTCAAGCCAAAGAAGTCATCATAAATGCTGGCATATTAGCACAAACAGCTGTACACCCCTGAATAATAAAGTGTGACTAAGTTTGCTGTTAAAAAGGAAGCACTGCATGTGTTTCACTCTCAGTCTACCTACAGATTGTCCGAGAGGGTTAGATTGGACATAACAATGTGGATAAACACATGCCAGTGTTGGCACATGCCAGTGTATGTAAACACCCAATGAGTTACTTTACCCAAGCTTCAACCAAATTTAATCCGCCTCAGAGCCATCTCAACTCTTTGCACTTTCCTTTTTATAAACCACAGCGAAAACCACGACCCACTGGGCCCGAACAACTGTTTTTTGGTATTTTGGTTTGAGACTGGCTAAGCTTACTCACTTTGACGGACATAAAATAATAGTTTTGTATCAGCAAGGCTATTGTCAGCAAAGATGTGGTATTCAAGCTATCATAAAGAAATTTGATGAAACTGGGCAAAAGACAGAAAAAGCAAAGGAAGACCCAAACAGTTGTCTGTATCTGGCAGAAAGTATTGTGGAGCATTGAGTCCAAATTTGAAATTTTTGCTCGACAATTTATCAGAGAAAGTGTTGGCAAGAAATACATTGATGCCTGTCTGCAGCCTTCTGTGAAGCATGACCCTTGCATGGTCTGGGGGTGCATTTCAGCCAGCATTGTAGGGGATCTGGTCAGAATTGATGGCATGATGAATGCTGAGAAATATAAACAGATTTTGATTCATCATGCTGTACCCAGGAAAATGACTGAAAGGCAGAAACTTCATTTTCAGCACACTGCAAACACAAGACCTACTTGGAGCCACTTCATGGACAAATCAACACTTGCCAGATAAATAACTGTAAACATAATTTTCTTGCATGGCCTAAGACTTTTGCATCGAACCGTAGTTATAACTGATGACATCAACTCCTTTCATGAATTTAAGAGCGGCAGGTTCTGACCAGAGGAGGATGGGTCCCCATTTGAGCCTGGTTCCTCTCGAGGTTTCTTCCTAATCTAATTCAATGAGGGAGCTTTTTCTTGCCACCATTGCCAACAGGGGAGAAATGGTCCCTCAGGAGATTGGAGAGTGCTCTGTGACAAATGCACTATACAAATAAAGCATGATTGATTGACCATGAATTAAAGTGTCAGCTAAGTTATAACATGCTCCCCCCGTCACATTGTATATTTATGTTGCAGAATACTAAATGGATTGGTTAAGTCAAATTGCTTTTACTACATTTTTCAACCACTTTGTAAAACCTTCTGTGGGAATCTTTTCAAAATAGTCACAGGCTACTCGTACTGGTGAGAGGTTTTATTGCCTAATTAGGTGAATGTGTAAAATAGGCCAATATCATCATTTAATGATGTGGGAAGCCTGTGTGAAAATACAAACAATGAAAAATGCTCTGGAGAGATGAGCCTAAACTCCCAAATCAACACTGGTCAACTCAAAATCATTCACACTGTAAAATAAACTGTCACTGTGTATCGTTCTGGCTGAGAGGGTAAGCATGTCAACATGTATACAACAGCAGTTTTTCTAGCACTAGTTTCTTTCGAGCATCTATCTACTCTGGTTCATAAATGTGTCAGACCCAGCAGGAAATGCGATTCCTTTTATAATTGGACATTGACACTTGTTGGTTGTGGAATGTTTTGCCAATAAGCACAATACATCCCATACTATATCTTTGGATTATCAGAACAATAAACAATAATAATAAACAACATGCATGCAGACCGGCAGCCCATTGACTAGAAGATTGGATTTGCAAGATTAGAAAAGTAGTTAAAAATAAATAATAAATATCCCAGTCATTCCCAGTGTTACTCTACCTAAACCCATCATAACATGAATTGAGCCCAAAGGCTTACGTAAAGTTATATCCCATTGTACACAACATTCGGGAGACCTTCTTAAGATTGCATTGCAGCCCCTTGGGCATGAAGAAAGGGTTAAGTGCCTCTGAAAGGGGTGTAGGTGCTGGGTGTGCTGTTTGGTTGAAAATGGCCAATGGTAAGAGGTGAAAGGAGGCTGTCGCGAATTGCGTAGCCACAATTTTCGACCACTGACCTGCCACGGGCTGGATTGTCTGTCGGTTGGAGGGACGTTCCTTGCTAAGCACACACGCGATTTACTTTTTTTCTTCTTTATTACTTTGACACAATATTGACACAAATAAAATGGAAAGTTTTGTTTAGTGCTATTGTTCAAGACACAGTTACACTAACCAGACAAGATTTAAATAGAGGCATTGTGAGACAGTTTAGATTTTTTGTTTTGTTTTCAAGTTTAATCTCCAGTCCCACCTGGATGTTTTCCAGAAATGGATGAAAATAAAAAGTTGATAATCTCCTTATTCTCAGTATGGACTGTAACAGAGCTTGTAGCAGAGCCACAAAACATTGACTATGGACACACCAAACTTTTCTGCCTATTTAACATGCAACAAATTGTTCTGTCAGTGGGGTACGGTCCTTGTAAACAGGGCTGAAGTTTGGTTTATCGTCATTGAATCAGACTAGTTCTCAGTATGCTACCAGCCGGCACTTCCTGTCTGTGATTTTATTAAGATAGGCAAGAAAATGTACAAGCTGGCCATTTGAAATGAGATGACCTTGTCCCCACGTTTTCCAGACGGTGATGATGTCATATGTATATCTAATTTGACATCGAATGAATTGAGTGCTGGGATGAGACGGACACATCTGACAGCTTAATATGCCCCTTCCTTTTTAGAGCACTGCAGTGATATTTTCACTTGCGGCCTCTCTAATGGTAGTCTGGTTTAGGCGCTCGCTGCACATTCTCTGAGGCATGCAGGGCTAATAAAATTAGCTTTTCCATACATCTTCTTCAACGGTCTGGCTTTCATGCATCTGTTGTTTTGCTGGTATCATGGTTTGGCTCTGTCACTGCAAATCTATAAGGATTAGGGAGTGCTGCAGATAGTAATTATCATTCAAAGCAAATCCTAATGTGAGCCAAGGGATAATGTGGGGATAATGTGTTTGCGGACATTGGTTTAATTAGTCAAGGGTTTTATTGGGTTGAAGTATGGGTCAAAGACCATTTGCAGACTTGCATCATTTGATCCACCCCCACAACAAACAGATAGACAAGCAAATGAATAAGCATCTCGCAATTGCAAACTAGAAATTGTTGGAGCGGTTGCCTATTGTTTGAAATTGAAGGCGTCCGTGCTTACTTAGAATTCTCTATGCCACTTATCTTTGTTTTTTTTTAGGGGGTGGCATTAGCTTAGGAAGTTAGAGTGCTTGTCTGACAGTCTGAAGATCACCAGTTCAATCCCTGGCTCCTTCTGGCATAATGTCAAAGTGTCCTTGAGCAAGAAACTGAACCCTTAACTCCGCCTCGGGCGCTGCACTGTGGCTGCCCACCGCTCCTAAGTAATAAGGATGGGTCAAAATGCAGAGGACAATTTCCCCATGGGGATCAATAAAGTTCCAATTGTTATTATTATTATTTTAGAAAATATAGGACAACTGATTTTATGATGTTACGTCAAACACACAATATTTTATTTGTAGTGTCAATAATAAGTAATGGTACTTCATTCATAATTATAATTGATCATGGGTTTATCAATTATTATTTAGCGTTCAAGCTGTCTTGGAACTCTTAATTAAAGATTCTTAAACCATGGAGGGTTATTCAAAATGCAAAATCAAAGACAGAACTGCTCAGCTCACCGGCCGAAATCCAATTTTATTTTGTGTGACTGTGACTAAGGGGACAGGACTGGTGTTTGCTGATTCTGTCCTTTATGGAACGGTAAAAGCCTGGAATTATGGCTTGGAACATCATTGCTTGCTTCATCCACATTCACATTTCTTCTATTATAATCTAATAAGGAAAACACACTTTGAAATAAGGTTCCGCTCATGGAAATTTGCAATCCTCACACTATTTGTTTGCGGGCTCTTAGCTATTTATTGAATAAAGTTTCAAAGTCACGCCTTTTTTGTCCTTTTTTTCAGGAGAGGGTGCAACCTCTCTTTATTCTGTAACAGTTTGAGCACTGGTTGTCACAAAGCCCCCGTCAAACTGCTACAAGTCAAATAACAGTTAGATTGCTCATACAATAGAGGCTTTTTTTCCCCTTCCTTTTTTTTGAGAATGTACCGGATCTAAGGTTTCATGAATTAAGTACCACTAACAAAACCCTTCAGACCATTCT
>OMOX01182755.1:0-11090 GCA_900312595.1 Guentherus altivela | reverse complement strand
TCTTTATACTTACTTGTGTGTCTGTATGTATATATATATATGTATATTCAAAATTAACTGTTCAGGGTACTAGGGTTCGTGGGGGCCCAAGAAGGGGTCACCCCTCATCGTTTCACCAGCAACTCCTGCTAGTCGGGCCTGTAGAGGAAGACGAATTGGAGGGAGTTTGCGTGAGCCACCGTATGCGGTATGCTCCTCTAAGAAGTCTGACGATGTAAGGTGGAAAGAAGTGGCTGTGACACATGCTCCTTGGAGGATGTACAGGTACACGCTGTCTGAGCTCTCCCCAGGTTGGTTAGCAGCAACAAGGTTTTTAATGTTCAGCTGAAGTCTGTTGCCGCTCATTGACTAGTAAACCTGGAAGGCTTGCACATTATCCTGGGGTAAAGACGATGTATTCAGGCAGTTAGCATGTTAAATTATGTCACAGATCCACCAGTCAAATCAAAGTCTTTCAGTCAAAATGAGGAATATTACAAATTGTTATGGTTCCACGTTGTAACACAATAAAATATGAGGAAGTCGGGGGAGGGGGCTGATGTAGCCACTTTATGTGTAACTGACATGGCCAACATTAGGGATGGACGTTATTGAACAATCCTTTGAATGACTGCCAAAACAAAACAAGTCTATCTCAAGATTTAAAAGAACAAAAATCAACAGTTGATTTGGATGTTATAGTTGTTGCATTCCTGTCAAATCTGGCGCTTTCTACCAGCTAGCATACTTGCTACTCAACCCTGCTGGTTGGGGCCTATGAACATTTCGCAACAACACCCATGTTGAAATTTGATAGCAGGAGGCATTCATTTATTCATGCGATACCAGATTGTATTTCATGTCTTTTTAAAATTATTGTTGTTTATGTAGAAACCCTTTTACTTTACTTACTAGTACCTTTTACTAACCCTTTTACTAATAAACTAATTCATGCCTTCAATGAAATAAAGGACTATTCTGTGCTCAATCAGTTTTAGTTCAATCATGGACTTCTGAAGCTAAAACTAGCAATCAAAATAAGATTCCACTTTCGTATGAGCAAAATGAGAAACTAGATGATCGCATGTTAAGTTGATTTCTTATGGCAAATAACAACATAGTATTCCACTTTAACAGCTGGTTTTCGGGCCTCCAGACAAAACCATGAACAAACCCTAGGAGGCCAGGCAGACAGCCAGACTATCAGCTAACACAACACCACCAGCGCCCACACACACAATCACACTATTCAGAAATGACAAAACCTTTCTTGAAGAGCACTGAGGCAAACCATCAGGTCTAGTATTCGGCCATATGCATTAAAATTTTTGAATCCTCTGACGTTAACATGCGTCTTGAAATCCCAATGTCTTTAGATATGATTTAACCAGATTACGTTAATACCAGGCATTACAATGCCATCCACAGTGGAATCCGTTTATTTCCCCCCAGAAACAAGTGGATGGTTGCGTATGCTACTTTTTCTTTAATTAAATTCACGCGATTACATTCACATTTCCTCTTCCATTTTCTTCCTCTTTAAATATAGATGTAGTTGACATGCGAGGGGAATCGTCCCGCTGTATTAACTTTCTCTCATTTCTAAGTACTGTGTGCTATCTGGTAGAATCCATGCAAAGTGTGATTTCTGTCTATGTAGTTGGACGTATCTGGATTGGAAATGGATTGCATTTACGCTAATCAACGTGTTATCGATGTGGTCAGATGAGTCTCTGACCATCTCCTGAGGTAGTTTGGCCAATTGGATCTTCAATACGTCTTGGGTACACTTGTAGATGTACAGTATTTTTATGTGGTTAAGGTCAGTGTAATGACATTTCCATCACCCAGGACACATGCTTATGTCAGGTGTCTGACAAAGTCTGAGTGGAGTACAGTGGGACCCTCCTGTTTGCCTGTATATATATGGCTTTTCCCCCCAGACTGACTGACCTGTTCTCATTGTGCCAACAACACAAAACTGATTAAATCCCTCATATCCGTGGTCTAAAAGGCTCCTTCAAAAATTCCAGAAATTCTATGACCTGGGGGAGCATTGGCAATCATACAGAAAGTATTAAACTCCATAGTAAACCACAAACCCTGAGGTGTTTGCATGTAGCTTTGTATCTCTGCTGGAACAAGCAAGGAGCAGCACGGCGATTTTCCACAACAATCTTGTAGAACCATGACAGGACTTCTGTAATGAATTTGACTTAAATATTCACGAATAAGTAACCAGGTCAATACAACCAGCCAGTTATCAAATACATAGTAATGTACTACTGGCCTGGCCAGCAAATATCATATACTTCTTGTAAAATCCACTTTACCCTTTTCCAACCCACCTCTTTCTGCTGTTTTTATCATGAAATCACCAGACAAAGAAACCAACAGCAAAGTACAACAAAGCTCAATAGTTTTACTTGCGGCTAAAGATGCTATCTGACACAGTAATGTGATTGATTTCTCAAAAAGTGTCTGTCACTTTGTGTCATATTATTTAGAGGCTGATAAACTGCCCGTCACACTCTACGGCAACAATGTAAATGTCTCCAGCACAACTTATTCCTGCTTGGGTCTTTCTTCTTCTTCTTCTTCTTCTTCTTCTTCTTCTTCCCGTTAGCCTTTTTCAAATAGTAGCCTGAATCTCAAATTTGAATCTAATTATGGGTTTTAATCCAATCTATGTTTAGAATGTTGAAGCCAGGCTCTATAAACACTTTGCAGAAACCATCTGTATTCTGCTGCTGAACAGTTGAGTCAGAGACGAACATAGTCCTGATCATGAGAGACTTTCTACTGCCGTTAGTTTACACTTCACAGCACTTGGTACCGAACACTTTTTGTACTAATGGACTCACAACAGTGCAACAGTTCCATGTTGAAATTCCTTTTGAATACTCAAAAAGTGGAATAGTGATGTCCATTCATGCTCCTAGCTAGCCGATGGGTTACAGGTTGATTATTGGTGGCTCGAGGTTCGATTTCTAGTGTTTACACTTTGCAATGTGATAGTGGTTTTACATTAACATTGTCTACTTGGTGCACGGTGATACCTCTACGTCTCTACTAAACCCTATCTACATTAGAACAGGGTCTCATTTTCTTTTGTGCTATAATCCAGCCCTCTAAGTCTGTTAGCCCTCACACTGCTTTCTATCCTATAATCCCTCTACGCATTTAACCCTCTCTGCTTTCCATACTGTGATGCCTCCAGTTCTATAACCACAATCATTTTTGTACTGTGAAGCCCCCATAACAGCATCTTGTGTCTTATATAAAGAGAGAAAACACTAAGGTATAGTTTGCTCTCCTCTCCAATGGCCACATGTTCAGCTGCCATGTTTGATTGGCTGCTGGCCTCTAATAAATGGTTAAAAGGCTGGAAACCTGACCCTCTTGTTTCAAACATTTAACGGGGCCATTCTCATATCAGAGCCGAGTGGGGAGACAGACAGGACAGTGAAACCAACGCCATGTGAATGATTGTACCAATAACACACCTTCACCTTGTTGTAAGGCAGAAGTCTAACAATGTCCAGACAAGATGTTGAAAGGCAGACAGAGCAAGACAAAGGTCTTTCAACTGAGAGAAAAATACATGTCTCCAGTAAAGGCCAGAGTGAATTCACAGCACAAGATCACACTGCACTCCTAGCTTTGACGATACAGACCACAGTCAATGACAAAACCTTTTTTTATCAGCTGTGGCGGATTTGACATGATGCATAAATATTCCAGTGGAGCGTAGGGAATTTGATGCGGGGTTGCGAGATTTGCGCAAATTAGGGATGCACATTGAAAGGCATTGTCTTGATCGCCTATAAAACCCAGATGAAGGAAGAAATTCCAAATGACCGCTGGCACTCCCTCCCCTCCAATGAGGCCAAGAACCTGAGAGTACGCACACAGTATGTAGGCTGCTGTGTTATTAAATCGTTTGTAAACAGCTTGATTGTGTGTTTGTTCTGCCCACAGGGTTCCTCTTCTCTGTCCTGGGCATCTGTCAATAAATTCTCCCACTGGCGAACTATTAAATGATAGTTTGTTGACATGACATGATATTATGAAAGACACAAGACTCTGAAGTGCAATGACGTAGAATCACGCTTGATGGGGCACTGTATCATAATATCTGTACAATCCAACCGGTCATCTCGTCTCTAGCAGCTAGCATGTATGCTGTGGGGGGCAGTTCGGTACGTCAATCTGTATTGACTCATTTGGACCTTTTGAACGGATGAGTCAATTCTTTCAAGTTTCCAACTTTTGTACTTCCGGTTTGTTTCATTCACTGTCTGTACTGAACTGTACTGAACAACAGTTTGACCTACTCTAACAACGCCAAGTTCAAGTAGTGTCGTAGTCGGACTTTAGTCGTAGTTTGAATTGGTGAGCCGAGTTTAACGACTCAGTACGACTAGTCGTTCTCTTTTAACAAATTGCTTGTACAACACTTAGGAGACACTCCTGTGAATGGATAGCCTTGTATAAAAATGGCCTATGTTGTTTCTTTTTGGTGTTGACCAATCTTCGGCTGAATGAAAAGATGACATGGAGTATTCGGACTAATGACACGATGGATTACGGTGAGTTGCCGTTTCGTTTTTGAGGCTTGGAAAAGTTTTGAAAAGTACACACTCACTACTTGGCTGTCTGCTAGCTTATATTGGATGGACTGGTATCACTATTTGGCAAGGCCTTTGAGCAGACTGTTCCTATTGTACTGGGACAAATCTAAGATGTAAAGTATGCACGGGAAGCTAACTAAAGGGCATGAGCTGCAGCAGAAGTGATCAGCGGTGGTCGAGTTATATAAGCTGCGTGTGCATGTTTTTCTCCCCAAGAAGAAAACAGAGGAGAGGAATAGAAGAGATTGTTTTGCATAATTTATGCCTCAGACATAAAAAAGGGATCTTTTCAGTCATCTTTCCTCAGTAAAATTTTGTTGGAAATATCGGAGAGTATCGTGAATCTAATATCATGTATCAAACTGAATTGTGAGTGTATCGTTACACCCCTATCGATCACCCATGAACACCCCTAACGCAAATACTTTATAAATCCTGCATCATATTTCCTACAAAAGTGGGCAATTCCTGCAGATTTTAATAACTACTGTCTTAGATGAAAAGTTAGAATTGAATAACCATCTACCCGAAACAGACAGCAGACTACACGTCCGCCCACCATGGTAGTGATAGCAGTTAGCAGTACAGTTAAGGAAACGGTCAGTGACTCTCAGTCAAAGAAAAATTATCATGACAAAGTCACATTCAAAGACATTAAGAGAAGGAATCAGCCTGTAATTTGAGAATGGAAATGAAACAGCGACAACAAAGAATAGATTTCCCATCAAAGCCGGGCTACAAAGCCTGACTTTTTTTTCTGTGCCAGCTTCATTTATTTTTTGCTACACTTTGCAAAAAAGAAAAAACAAGTCCATTCTTAATGGTAAAGGGCACTGCCCCCCCACCACAGCTGCCAGTGGTTTTTGCAAAATATACAGTGGCCTCTGTAGTCTTCCAAAGGACAGCAGTAACAGAAGCAGTGTAAACAATAGGGATGAGGAAAAAATTTAGATTCTGTAACAAATCCCGATTCTTTTTGGTGGCTATACTTAGATCAATTTGCTAACTCCTGAATCAGTATTTCATCTGATTTTAGCGGGTTTTAATATACAGAGTTCACTTCGCCCACCCATACGCACGTCTACTGTGTACACACACAGTAGAGAATGACAAGCTTCCGCGATGAAAATCCAGAAAAACTTTGCTTTTCTCCAAAGGGAAAATGGAGTTAGAAATTAACTTTGTTATAGAAAAGTGAAGTATTGTGGTGACACGAACATGGACGATGTCATAGTTGAAGGCGGACAATGCGAAACAGCCTCCTGTAGTATCAAATGCTGGATAGTCTTCAGTAAACTCCCAGCAGTTGAGAGAAGACAACATAGAGCACTAAGTTAATCACCTGTTTTTATCTGTAAAGACCCTAGTCTGTACAGTGTGGTTGAGAATATGTGATTTTGTTGGATGTTTCTTTGCGTTGTAAATCGTATACTTCGGAGGCAATGCATTTTTGTTTACTCCAAAGCTTATATATAAAATGAACATTTAAGTGTTTATTCATTTTGTCAGAAGATTAAATTCAATCAAATTAATTTCATATGTGAGGGATGTTACAGTACAGCAGTTTAAACAGCTGTCCATTTCCATCTCAAGCAAACAGCATGTTGCACAGATGCAGTGTGCAACTACTTATATGTGAATGGATATTATGTTGGAGCCAAAAGGGAGGAAATCCCCTCCTACATTCAAGTTCAGCCCTGCAGTAGAGGTGGAGCAGGGGGTCCTACCTGCGGTAAGGCGGTGTTGAGCTGCCTCTGCAGGGAGTCCCTCTCATGGCTGACCTCATGCAGCTTGCCCTGGGTCAGGCCCAGGTTTTCCTGGGTCTCCCTCAGGGTGTCCAGCAGACGGTCTCTCTCCTCCAGCATAGACACCATAAGGGACTCAAAGTGGCCCTCCGAGTCCGACTGCAGTGGGGAGCCGGAGCCCCGGCGGCCACCGCCTCCCCCATTGGGACCCTCTGCCTCGCTGATGGTGGGCATGACCTCGCACATCATCTGTAGCCGTGAGGTGGACAGGTGGGGGAGACGAGGTGGGATGGTGGGAGATGCAGAACAGGAAGCATAGGGAAAAAGAGGAGAGACAGGAGAACATGACCGTCAGCACAGAGAGCAGCATTAGCTTACATTTTGGGCACAGGACACAATTAGGGATATACATTTTGGCTAATTTTTCTAACTGATGACTGATGGTCATTAACCGATGGGCGTAATACCTCCTATAAACCAATGAATGCAAGTCAGTGATCAATTAAAAACACCAATGTGGAAACACATCTCATTTATCCTTTCTGACAAAATCCTCCATGTAAGTGGGACTAGGTGTTCCTGAATGCCCACTTTAGATGTTCCGTTTCGGGGCATCAAGTTCAAGCATAATTCAATATAACATTCTGAATCTATGTTTTTGTAGCAGAGTGTCATAGTAACACGAGAGCTCATGTTTTCACGAGAATTTGGGTTGTTTGTTGCCAAAAAACTGGTAAAAACACTGGTAACATGTTATCCCCCGTCTGTGTCTTGTCGTTAATGGTGTTAATGCAATCAAGAAAACGATGGCTATGTAAAATTAACTGTTAAACAGTTACGATTACTCGGCCAAAATTTGTATTGGCGGTTAATAGTAAGGAGGTTAAACACTGACGTTCCTACAGACAACTACAACTTATATCAGCTAGAGAGAAAATGATTTATGCAATGACACGTGTTCACCATCATCACCTCAACTACACTCAATGCAACAGTCTCTTCATCACCTCTACACTGCTGAAGGGCACAAGTATCAGCTGCGACATGTAATTCCTGACATAGAACAGTGACTGAGCTTGGTCTCAGAATGAAGAAAACAAAGCACTTCCTAGGGTGGTTCGGGCCAGGACAAAGTTTGAGAACACATGCCCACCAGGGGTGTACATGAGTAACTTAAGCATACGGAAATAAACAAATTGTCTAATCAGTATCGTTCTGTCAATGAAATTGTCTACCAGCCTTATAGGGAGAAGTGCAAACTTTAACATGCAAACGGGATAAGAGAGGAATAACATCCAGTCAGACAATGGAACTTCCAGCAGGTGGTCCGCAGTGTTGCATTCTCATCATATAGGTCAAGATGGTCATAACAAGATTCCTTCCAGGAGAAACCATTCACCATCTGATTGTGAAAACTACTTCAGAAATCGGAGTTTCGTGATTGACCCCCATTTCTCCCACTCCCAGATTAGAAGACAAAACTGATCCAACTCAATAAGAAGTTGCTCAAAACACACATAACTTCCCAATCTCGTCTGGAATAGTTTGCTACTCGAAGGGGAGAATTTATTGACAAATTCACAGAGCAGAGGATGAGATTAGAGAAGGGATGGATCCTCTACAGGTATGTTGAGGGTGGCATAGCGTAATGGACATACGAATAACTGGGAAAAAACACAGTGAATAAACAATCGTTTAACAAATCTGCCCACCGACACATTCCAAGTCTGCTCTCAGATTATGGCCATTAATCTGCTACAGTAGAGACGGCCACCAGTGTCAGAATATATTTTGGTAATGTTATGCAATTCTGCTTTGTTGATCGCTCAAAAAATGTCCATTTGCATTACTGATTTTGGGCTCAGCAAACATTGATTATTTGTTTATGAATACGAGGGTAAGTAGATGAGGGGAATTCCTTTTCCTCTGAGCTGTCTGTGAACATTCCGGACTGTCTCCAATAGCCTGAGGTATGAGAGAAGCGTGCCAAGAACAAAGCCAACATTAAGCTACATAAATGGAAGGAAAAGGTGAAGATGATGAGTCAGCAACGGCCCGCGACTAAATGGTTTTTCGGGGACAGACACACTGTAGTTCACAATTTAGCTCAGCAATAAAATGAAACTCGTTACACATGAAGGTTCTGACAAACAATCTTGAAGTCTGCATAAGGTGGGAACAGCTTCAAACGCTATGACATCACCCAGTAGTCTGGTTTCCAGCTTTGGGGGAGTTGTTTATGTTCAACATACCTACCAACATTCCCATGTTTCTCCCTTATTTTAACCCCTTTTCAAACCCCATCATTGTCGTTTTATTCATTCAGCCACATACCCCTTCCCTGAACCAATTTTTCTAGATGCTGAAAATCAAATTAGGATTACAAAAAGCTGTGCCCACAGCTTTTCAATTCACAGTGTAAATGTACTATATACAATGGAATGCAAAAGTGTGGGTACAGTCGTGGCAAATTGGCTGTATTTACTCTGTACAAATCAAATTTGTATTTTTAAATGAAACAATGACTTTGAGGCCAGATTCACAATGTCTGCATTTATTCCATGTGTTGTTTTTTCAAACAGACATTGAACTACATTACAACAATGCCATTCAATGAGTCAAGTCCCCTTATTTCAAGTCAACGTAAGTATTTGGACAAACGGACAGTATGGTATCAGGAGGTGCCTGCTGATTCCTGTCTCTTCTGTTTACCCAGGAGAGACACTGTCACTTCACTCTTAGTCCATGTGGCTTATAAGCAAACAGCAGCAGAAAGAACAATCTCTAACAACTTAGTGTAGGCCCCAACTTTCCCATATGGTGGGGGCAGTGTTTGTCCATGTTGAGGGAAAACTGCTGGTAGATGGACATTGGCTGGACTAAAGCAGGGTCAAACAATAGTTGGTCAGTAGGGCCGGTGGCATCATAAGCACTCTCCAGCCCAGGGAGCTTAGATATTGTAGACAGCTCCCGAGACAGAAAAGCCCTGAATCATGTCAGCTGGATTTACTTACCCCCAGAGAAACTACAACTGACATATTGGAGCCAAGGTAGCCCTATGGCAGGCCGCCCCCCATCTATCTTAGCATCAGCTACAATGCCAAAAGGCATTTGCTTTTCAAGGGCCATCTAGTACACTTCAGCAACGCTCCACTCTATCTTCTAACTATGTCAGAGAGGGGCTGTGTTTTTACATGCCCACCGGTGCCACATTCCACCCACTCCCACCAATTGCCTGGACAAAATCTCACATCTCTGAGGCTGTGGTGGCAAAATGACTTGGGGGAATTTGGCTGGGGATAAATGAGAATAAGTGCTTTCGCCTCCAAAGCCCAACGCATAAGAGTGGGAGGGGCCAATGAGCATTCATAAGAGGTACTGACAGATAAGACTTCTCCAACTTGCTGGAGGGAAAACCTGACATTGAAAAAGTAAAGATGAGCAGATGGCGAGCTAGGACAGGCCGTATAGTAAGGTCGGTGTGGTGGACGTTTTGTTGGGGTTTACCGCTCAATGGCCACAACAAAACTCCTAAAAGTATGATGACGTAAGCAAGCAGAGTGACTGCAATATGTATGCACTGCTTGTCATCGCGCTCGTCAGTAGGGGATCATGGCCAGAGCTGTAGCAACTTGGTTAAGTTAGGAACGCATCCCCACGATGAAATGGGCTCAGAAGTGGCTTCTCGCACACAGCTCCTGTTCCAGAGCAGCCTTCATATCGGTTAAAACAGAGCTCCACAGAAACACAGTATTCTCTTTCTAAACGGAGATACACTCATATGAGAACCATCCACAAGGTTAATTTCCACCGCAAATAGCACATCTCGCTTTTTAGCTGAAGTGGGAGAATTGGAAAGGCTCGCGGCTGTGATGTTATTGATTTTCTTTTGCGATTGTCTCAAAACTCTCACCTTTGCCAACGTGTAGAGATTCCTTTTAAATGTCCACTTTATTGAATAGTGCCCAACTCAAAAGGGAAATCCAGGCCCTTGAGTGAAACTACGCCGTTAAAACACCACGGTTGACGGGTATCCTGAGTCAGTGAAAGCATATCCCAAATCCCCAGAGGCGGTGGAATCCATTAAGGCAGTGAGGAAAAGGTTTTCGGCAAGAAAAAGGAGGAATTCCAAAAGGCCTCAAAGCCAGAGAGTGATATCCAAAACAGAGCTGTTAGCTGCTAGCATTAGCTGCGCTGGGGACCCGGATGGTTGCATAGCTTAGAAGGGGAGACACTGGGGGTATCTTTGTTCTTTAGAACACCATTCAGCTGCCATCCCAACTCAAAACGCGAAATTAGTCAATGAACACTTCACAACCGGACAAAAAAGTCTTCATATAACTGGTTGACATGAAAGCTGATGTGGCTTACTAGTCGCTAACATTAGCTTCCTGTTAGCAGAATTCTTTGGTTTTGAGGTCGGTTTTACAGCTAGCGAGCTAATGTTAGCCGCTAACCAGCTGGATGTGCCAACGTCGCTCAGAAAAAGTTACAACTCCCTGTAGGATAGTGATATTAGGCGACGTAATATCTCGTGAAGTAGTCTATATTTATAAAAGAATATATAAAATGTTTTTTGTTTATTTAATAAATTTGCTGGACGATACATCCAAAACCCCGAGTATCTTATCTGTGTACTGGCTAACGTTAAGCTACAGACGCGTCACCACATCACGGCTTGAACCGCAAGCTTATTTCCAACACGTAGCGACCCGGGCCCCTGAAGTCGCCG
>OMOX01182754.1:0-10094 GCA_900312595.1 Guentherus altivela | reverse complement strand
CGGCGCAATCAACAATGTCACAGGCAGCTCCAGCATCAGCTGAGGGTTGAATGTATCCAGCGAGGCTATTAGCGTGTGAAAACTCATGCGGTAAATAATATGGGCATATAGCCATGGTCTGGAGCTCAATATCAGGGCTGCATATCTGTGTTGTAACTGTGACATGACCAGGATTACATCATCTCTTATTAACAAACATAGCAACCCCCCCTTCTTTCTTCTTGCAGCATTTATTGGGATCTTTGTCCTACCGCGATGAAAACCATCTAGATTCACGCTTGAGTCGGGCGTCCCAGCCTGAAGCCATGTCGGTGTAAAACACAACACACTAGCCTCCCAGTATCCCCTTAAGCTCCCAGTAGCCATGGCTGATTCCTCCGTCTGATTACCTCATGAATGTACGTAACAATGCCATAATAATGGATGGCAGAAACAGCCTGTGTCACCTCTTTCACTCACCATCCAACCCCAGTCCTGCAGCCTCGACGCTGTGGTCTCAGCTCTCTGGAATCTTGTGTCTCTCTGACGTACACACAGCTGGTCGCCGCCATCTCAGGAGTTCATCACGGCTGTAAACAATACGTCTTTTCATTTTCTTTGTGGCCATAAAAGATGTAAAAATGCTCTAGGACTAACAGAGTGTTCCAAAGTTGTCCTGTATCCATAATGGGGCAGCGGTAGCTCAGCAGGTTAGGTGTTGGTCCTGCAGACGGAGGTCCCGGGTTCGATCCCCGGCTGGTCCTGGTTATTCGTTGAAGTGTCTTTGAGTAAGACACTGAACCCCTAACTGCTCCCCGGGCGCCGCTCAGTGGCTGCCCTCTGCTCCTAAGTAATTAGGATGGGTCAAATGCAGAGGACAATTTCCCCTCGGGGATGAATAAAGTCCTTTTTGTTTGTTTGTATGATTAAAACGATGTGCAAAAATAAGAGATATATTTACAAAAGATACAAAATAACATCCAATGGTAGCGGAGGTGAACTGACATGCTGCTGCTCTACACGGCACCGGAAGTAGGTCTAAACATACATGTACATAATATATAGATAGTGAACAAGACAAACTGCAAGTAAAAATCTGGAAACTTAAAAGAATTGACTCATCCTTTCAACAGGTTCAATATAAATAGAAGTACCAAACAGCCCACCACTAGCACACAGCTAGCTGCATATGTTTAGACTATAAATGGCTACGGGGCTGTTTTAGTTCAACAAAACATTGTCTCTGTTATTGCAAACACCACAGGTTTCATTTAACGAAACGCATATAACCAAACACATAGAACTCCCTGGTCAAACTCACTTAGTATTCATTTTAACAAATGCTACACTGATAAGATCTGCCTTCAGCGGGCAGGGCAAGAGTCCCATGCAGTGTGTTGTCCCCATTCATATGATGCAGCACTGCTCTGATAACAGCTGAGCTGATTTCGCAAGCCATTTTCCTTCTCCACGATGTGCATTGTCACATTTTTGCATCGCAAAGTATAGTGTCACAATACATTGTTACACCCCCACTAACAAATAATAAAGACTGATAATGAATTCAATAGGAATACCTCCATAGTTATAATTTATAACAGCCCTTTAAATCCCAAATACATTTGTCAAATGCCTCTATTCCTTATACTAGCTCTTATACTAGCACTAGCACTAGAGGGCCATGTCTACTTGATTGAGATGCATCACGTTTGATGGAACCCTTAATCTCTCCACATGAGCACCAGCAGTGCTATAGCTCCCAGGAGTACTACAACCACTCACCCCGACACAATTTGCCTATTCCCTGGAGCGTTGACATTCTAGATCCCGGTCATTCAGCCCCAATGGCTCTCCCAGACGGGAGTGGTCATATCAAGGCCCAACACCCACTACTCCTGATCTAGTCCATTCAAATCCAAGGGTATTCTCCTGGCTGAAGATAGCTCTGGAGAATATCCTCCCATTTGACACCACTGAGCGTTTCAAATCCCAGATTATCCTGGACTGCCTTACACTGGAGGAGGCATTATAATTGGAGACTCTTACTGCAACTAACATCACCTCATCACTAACACGGTGGCCGCTCTCAACCAACAATTCAGCCAGCCCCACCACCTCACGTGAGCTGATGAATGGCCCCGACATTGCAAGTTGAGCTATTAAAGCCTTTTGGATGTTTGCCTTTAGAGTACACTTCCTAGTTGGCACGTTAGAGCAGCTGGGAAGAAAGGGCAAAGTTGAGTTGCAATGTGGCTCTCGTGTGTCAAGGCTAATCGGGAACTCCCCCACGATCTACGGTCAAGTTTCTGCTAGTTCGTTCACCCTCAAAAGGTATCCTTCCCGACCCTTTTCCATCTAGCCGATTGGCTGGATAAACTCCTGGAACAAGATGATACTTCACGAGGTCGCACCAGCAAGGAGATGTACTGAACGTGAGACATGCAAGGAGCCCAACTCAAGCAGAAGGATTACAGCAGTCCAACTCGGTCCTGAGAAGGCACACTCTGAGCCTGAGCCTTTAGCACCAGATCAAGCAACTAAGAATACTGCCTCTACTGTTAACACAGTAAACATACCTTAAACAAATGCACCAACTTGAAGCAGCTCACGAAGACGCGAATGCAGAGCTGGGCTAAGGATAACACATGCTGGCGGTGTGGAAGAGGCCACCATGGTTCAGAGTGCAACCTTATGATGTGTTGCAAAACCTGCAACAGTGATCATCTGCTGATTCTGCATGGCATCAGTGAGAGACCGAAAAAGAGGCCAGAAAGTAGAGAAGAACTCTGACAAGGCAGAGTCAACAAACTCTTGCCTCAGCAATACTACCAACTAGGTACTGTTCATTGTAAAAACCCCAATAAGCAAAAAGTTCTTGCTGAAAATCAGCAAAATCATTCTGAGGAATAGTGATGAAATGAAGGAGGCATATGCTGTCCTTGATGATGGACCGGAGAGGCCAATTCTGCTCCACAGTGCAGCCAACAAGCTGAAACTTAAGAGGCCAGCCTGAGAGCCTGCCACTGTGCATAATTAGGCAGGAGCAGCAAGTTGTCCATGGGGTGGCCATCTCATTTTTCACTTCACCAACCTCCCAGCCAACCAAGACATATTCCATCCAGGGAGCTTTCACTGCCAAACAGCTGGGCTTAGCGGTACATATTCAGCCATCAAAGCCCTCCAGCAGAAATACAGCTACCTGAGAGGCCTCCCTTTGCAGAAACAGTCCACCCTCTCTTGCCTATTAAGTTGGACTACCCTCATCTTATTACTTGAGTGGCCCAAGTCTGACTTGGTCCTCCAGGCATTCCATCAGCTGTCAAAACATGCATAGGCTGGACACTGCAGAGACATGCACAAGAGCTACTGCACTTCCTCAAGGAGCACCAATGTTTGCTCACCCTGACATCCCCCACAACTAATCTGTAAGGGCAGGTTGATAGACCGTGGCAAGTGGATGTGAAGCCCTGCTGCAGTGAGATGGACAGCATTAGTTCACACCAAGACCAAGAGGCAATTTAGCTTCTTGAGAAAAAGACAGTGAAGGTTGATGTGAATGGAGTGAGATGCTATGCAATTCCTTTCCTCCATGTCCAGGACATGCCCCAGCTTTAAGACCCTTAAGAGGCTGTAATGTCACAGCTAAAAATGTACCGAAAGGTGATTAGCAAAGGCCCTAGCGCAAGCAATAGCTTACAATGCTGAAACCCAAAAGTTGGATTATGTTTGCTACATTGTAAAGCTGGAATCAAGCACAGAGGAGCAGGTGACCATCAGCTGGTATACCTCACATCATATGGTCCAACCCAACGGTAAGAACCAGGTGGTGCTTAATTGTTCATTCCAGTTCAAAGGTCACAACCTCAAAGAACTGCTACTCCCAGGATTCACTGTAGGAGCCTTGCTGCTGAGATTTTCAGAGCATTCAATCGCCATCAGCAGTGACATCTGAGGAACGTTCCATCAAGAGACATCTCCCTCAAGACAGAGCACTCCTTCGGTTCTTCAGGAGGGATTTGAAGTAGGAAGAAAAGCCTAACATATACAAGAGGCAATTGCTCCCCTTCTGAATCACAAGTAGCCCTTGCTGTATGACATTCACACATCACAAACACATCTTGGATAACAGTTGCCCTGGAAAACTCATCTGTCATGTGGTTGTAAACTCATTCTATGTAGACAACTGTTTGCACAGTTTGAGCTCCAAGGAAGAAGTTGAAGCCCTTGTTGATCAGCTACAAGCCCTACTGGCCACGCTTTGAGTTAAGACAATGGGCAAGCAACTGTTCATCAGTCATCAGCCATCTCCTATCAGAGTCTAGATTGGATAGCACTGTTGGCTGTTGGAACAAGTGAATGACATTCCTGCAACAACCCTCAGACCAGTGGCCACTGAAAGCACCAGCAGCTGCACCAGCTGGATAATGAGCTAAGGAAGGCAACCTTCTGCGGCCATTGAATTTCTGTTCAAAGCTCCCAGCTACCAGATGCCAGGCAATTCCAGGCCTAACTCTTTACAGTGGGTGGCTGGGGAAATCCTTTCAGTCGATGACAACAAGGAAGCAGAACTATCAATTCTCCGACAAGCACAACAGGAATGATTCCATTTGACATCCACAACCTCAAAGTAGGAAGGCCAGCGGTCAGTAACAGTCAAATACTGACACCAGCCCCGGAGCTCGATAGAACAAGTCAACTGATATGAGTTGGAGGTTGTTGACACAGTCTAGACCTCGGTCAGGATGACATCCAGTAATTAGCTCATCATATGGGATTTCAACACCCGGCTGCATCGTTCAGGGTGCAGCATGCATGATTAATTAAGGCTGCACAGTGTGGGCCTCTATGTCTTGCCATTTGTCCATTGCTCCTCCTTTCTCATTCTCATGCATAGAAAAACCATGATCACTTACCCTGCCTATTGTACAAGCTACAGAGACCCCTTCAGGGAACATGATGTACATTGAGGTACATAACATTTGTGTATAATTTATACTTGTATAAAGTACTTGCATGTATGTCATGGTATATTTTATAGACTTTATTACTTAAATACAGAATAAAGAAATTATACAGCACATAATTACATGTTTGAATTTCCATTGGGTTTGTCTATTTTCCGTAGAATCCACACTGGACACTAAAGTCTAGCCAGTTACTGTGAATGTGATGGTGACAATAAACATGTTCATCCCAAAGACAGACATTTTCTCCCATCTTGTCTGCGACAGGACGCCTGTGGGGAGTCAGTTACCTTACCGGCACTCCGAGAGAATTGGCAAGGGCTTCTATAGCCAACCATTTTTTTATCTAGTTCATAGCTTGAACAGCTCAATCCAACCCCCTTAAAAACACCAAAGATTCTTTACAACAAACAGTCCAAAAGCCAGCCAATAAACTGGGAGGTAAATAAACTGTTATCATGTTTTCAGTTGGTTTATTAGCATCTCTTGGACGGTGTTTAAATGTCAAAATGAAAGCTATACCAGGGAAGGAATCAGTTTTATTTGTTTAATAAAGTTTCCAAAAGTAAAGCTCACTCAGATATACTCCTAGACTCTGGGGAAATATTCTCTCATTACACCAGATGTGTGCGGTGTGGTGTGTGTGTGGGGTGGGGAGGAGCATCAATAAGGTGGGTTTCATCCAAGTGCACTGGAGAAAATGAAACGCTCCTTGTGACAGAACGCCATGTAATGGATTTCATCTGGGCCGACTCAGAGGAAAATTAAAATAAAAATGTTTTAACTCCTTCCATGACTGATTGCTTTTGGCACAAAATACAGGGGACAATGATCATTTTAATTCAACCTGTTCTTATTTTGTAATATACTCTGTGCTGTCAGCAAGTGGAACAACTCATTTGTTGCAATTACTGTTTTGATTGGCTTGTTTTTAGTGTCTTTTTTTCATCACCATCTACAGTGAAAAGTCGGGGTGGTTTTAGTGTTGGTATGCACCGAAAACTATTTATGATGTTTACATTTAGAGTATGAGTATGATACAGTACAGATATAACTCACAGTATTAGACACTAAATGCTGAAAAATATTGGGCATAGATAGATCTGCCTTCAGGTTACATCTTTGGAAAACCAAATGTTTAGTTTTACTTGAGCATTTGGCTATGTGAGCATCAGCAAGCAAATGTTGATTTGTTTGGGTGAATCACTGAAGCTATATATTAATGACCATGTATACTGAAAACCTTATATATATATATATATATATATATATATATTTATTTATTTATGTGTATATGTATATATGTATATATATGTGTGTGTGTGTGTGTGTGTATGTATATATATATATATATACATATATATATATATATACACACACACACACACACACACACACAGTATATACAGTACATAGCTGCAGAGTACAAGTTGGAACCAGATGCGGCAATGTAACCATAGCTCGTGACCATAGGTGAGGGCTGCAACAAAGATCGACTGGTAAATCGAGAGCTTTCCCTTGAGACTCAGCTCCTTCTTCACCACAACAGTCCGGTACAACGACCGCAAGACTGCACTCGCTGCGCCGATCCATCTGTCAATCTCATGCTCCATTTTGCCCCCATTCGCAAACAAGACCCAGTCTTGTATATGATATAATATATGATATATGATATAATATATACACAATAGACAGACACAGCAATAGTACAAATACAACAATAATAAACAATCATGTTCATTTTAAGTGAAAGAAAAGAGAGACATTGGTAATTGACAGTCAAGTATAGACAGATCAATGCATTGAGACCAGTTTGTGAGTTGTTACTGCTGTTCAGTTGGGAAATTTTGGTTGATGTGAAAAATTTTTTGAAACAGGTCTTTTATTTCATACTCTCATCATACAACGATCGAAGAGCAACAGTTACAAGAAGTCATGAAGACCCAAACACGAACCATGTTACTACACGGTTGTCTCAGGCCTTTTTCGAAGCATGGGCATCAAGGCCATAGCTCACAGTTGAGAGCTGTTGTTTCTTTTTATATTTTTGATACATTTCTAGAGGTCACATAAACTCAGAGAGCATACATGGTTTCTGTCAGGAACGATACTATAAAACGCGAAAGAATGCTGCTGTGATCAGGATGACTGCTCCCGCAAATTAAGAAGACCGCTCCCATTAACTTGGAAGACCACTCCCAAAAAAATCTGAGAACAACCACTCCCACAAACGAGGAAGATGATAGTCAAAAATTTTAGAAGACTACTCCCAGACGAGGCCCTTTCCGACAAATTAAAAAGGCCATTTCCGCAGACAAGGAAGGCCAGACTGACAAATGATGAAGACCACTCCCACAAGCAAGGGAGCCCACTCCCATAAAGAAAGAAGGCCGTTCCCACATATCAAGGCCACTTACAATAGAAGACCCTTAGATGAGAAAGACCACTCTCACAAATGAGGAAGACCACTCCCACAAGTTACAGTGACCGATGTGTCCAGAGATGTGAAGAGGCTGAAGTGAGATTCGTACCTTGCATCTCATCAAATTGAATGCGAATAATGACAAATAATCATGTTTCAATATTATGTTCACGGAAAGTTTTTTGGCTGTATAATAATAATAATAAGAAGAAATAACTGGGACTTTATTGATCCCAGCATTTAAAGGTTCAGTGTCTTGCTCAAGAACACTTATACAATACAGTCGATAAGGAGAGGCCGGGATTCAAACCAGTGACCTTCCGACTGCGAAATGACCACTCTAACCTCCTGAACTACTGCCTCAGCTAACATATTAATATAAAGAGAACGTCGATACCAGGAGGTGTCTTGTTCAGTGTTTTAACGTCGACATCGAAGTGTCGTTGAGCAAGACACTGCACACCTAACTGCTCCCCGGGCGCTGCACAGTGGCTGCCCTCAGCTCCTAAGTAATTAGGATGGGTCAAATGCAGAGGATAATTTCCCCTCGGAGATCAATAAAGTCCCTAATTAATCCCCAGTTAACATAAAATAAAGTTAAAGACAAAAGGGCCCAGGCAGCTGACGATAACAAAGGTCAGCATGTCTTCTCCAAGGTGTGTCTCCTCGAGCTCCCTACTGTAATTTCAGTCACCAGGGGGTGCTGTATGCATGATGATCGCTGGCCGACTCTGTGTTGACATTCGTCATCCCACAAATTTGGTAGCTCTACATCAAACGCTTTGCGCTAACAATAAAGGACACATGAATAAAAAGGTCAAAATATATTGTAGCTTATCATCATCTTATACTGGATTCCATTTTTATTCGTACACAGGATATCATGTAATTTATCTCACATGTCATGAAGGTATTATGTGTGCACACAAAACTATCAGAGCTTAGGGGAATGTTTTATTTTATTTCTAAAATATGTTCTGTATGTTCTGTAATAAGGGGGAAAACATAATCATCTAAATAATTCTTTCAGCGTCGCAGGGCCTTGATGGGGTCCTCGAATTGTGGTGAGCAAAACACTGACACAGAGAAGTTGCTTATTGCGCGTGTTTTTTTCCACAAATCTGTGAGAGGCATTGATATGACATGTAAACTGAACCAGAGGCTCAAGCAGAACAATTACGGGGGAAGAGAAAAGTGATTCCATCACCCCTGGAGTAGAAAAACAATTTCACAACAAGCACTCAATAAAATGAGGTGTTTTTAGTTCTTCATATTAAAACATTCATCAATATTAACTCCAGTCAACACGCATCCACATCACTCTAGTCATATTTGCTTTCAATCCTCGCAAATAAAATGTAATTGAAAAAAGCCCAAAGTCGCATAGGCCCTCCGCTCAAACGGGGTCATATTACATCCCCTGGACCTTTTTTTGTATTGCTCCTAGTTTTGCATATCACTGCATGCATTTTGAATTGAAACCCCCATTCTATTCTTCTCAGATGGCTTTCTCGTGGCTTCTCATTACCAGGGCTGACATCAGCGGGTCAGATGAAAATGCCATCACAGATCCAGAGAGGCTGTTTCGGGTTACCCCCCCGACGCTGAAAATTGTCTCCTCAGACGCTGAGAAACGTCTACTCCGAGATTAACCTCATTTGCCTGGGAGATGACGAAAGACAGCCTGGTGACCAGAGAGCATCCAGCCAGCGCCCTAATCAGCATGTCAGCCACAGACTATTCTCACTTTCAACATTTCAACCATTATCAAATAAATACATACATAATATATATATACATATGTAGATATATTTTCCTGCTCTCAAATGATTACAATTTTGAATCACGTTAATCGCATTAGTGGCTGTGATTAATAGTGATTAATCATCTGATAATATCTGGTCATTAGAGCTCTCGCTATGGGGCCTATGAGAATTTTGAAGTTTGAAAAAAGCTGTCTGCTCATAGATTTATGCTTATGAATGTCCCGAGTTTATCTGTAACATACAGTTATCAAAGCAAAATGTGTCAATTCACCTCTTTGTAGAAATCAGGGTGGCTGGCAGTTCTGATGTCATTTTCTTCCTTTTTTTCTTTTAGACCTCCGAATGTAGCCATCAGCCATGTGTGGCATGATTAATTAGTGTTACTATTTTTTAGTTTTCAGGTTTTCAAATTAATAGCACGTGTCAATTCATTAATGTTGGCAGTTCTCGTTATTTTTTAGAAACAAGCAAATACATTTCATGGGTATTTCATTTCAAACCCTGTAGTAGACAGGAACGCGGAGGGACAAGTCTACAAACAAAAGCCTACAGACACAAGCCTGTATATACATGCATGCAGACATACTGTAATGCACAGATATACTGTATGATGAATACACCATGTCAATAGTTGTGTCAGTCTTCTTCAAATCCCAAAGCACTTTTTTTGTGAATGATGTTACATATCTAAAGTCCAAATCAAAATAAGGGAAGTCAGTTGAAGCATACTGTATGTATATTTAAGCCTACATGTCCCGCACAGACTGAAATGATATGTTCATTACATCTGAAAATTGCAGTACGTCTGCTTGAGTGTGTTGGTCTGTGTGTGTGTGTGTGTGTGTGTGTGTGTGTGTGTGTGTGTGTGTGTTTGTGTGTATGTGCTTGTTTACCTGGTTGTCTATCCATTTATCTATCCATCCCTCGATCTCGTCATCTCTTTTTCTAGCTGTAACTCTTTTT
>OMOX01182753.1:0-10948 GCA_900312595.1 Guentherus altivela | reverse complement strand
ATATATATATACTGTATATTTACAGTACATTGTCAGCATTGCTCTCTCATCAGGGTGTCTCATGATATATTTATGTTAGCTGGCTGTGCTGTTGAACTGTTAACTTGACTCTTAAGAAATAAGAAAATAAATCATATTCTCTTGCACTGGTGTAGTAGTTGTGTGGCCACATTTCTGTTTTTGCCCCAAGACCTTTTTAGTAATCATCCATGAACACAATGTGCTGTGATGGGGTTCAAAAATGCTAGCAGAAATAGTTTCCTTCGCTGTTCCATAGATGCAGTAAAACACAGGGAAGATCACAAGTTATCATATTGTCAGTGATTGGCATTAACCTTGCCCTCAAGAATATGAGGGAATCAGAGGTATGCCAACAAAGCACCCAACACCATACCAGGTTACCAAGGTACCACGTCTATGTTCTGGCATTCCTTTATGTTAGCCCTGTAATTCTCTTGTCAGATGTTATTCCACATTGCCTTCTTACCTCTGTCTGCCACAATGTATCAATGTGAAACGTTTCTGTTAAGTTTTTAGAAATACACACATATATACCTGTACATACACCCATAGATATACAGTGTATGGGTTTTCTCCATTATCTAGAATGGTGAATTTTTAAAGAATGCATGCCAGATTTTTAGCAGTATAGGAAAACCAAGTCTGCAACAAGAACAAGATGAATAAAATATGTGGATTGCTTATGATTACCATACTAATGACTAATCACCATGCTAATTAGTTCATCTGTGACCTCAAATTGCAGGTGAGAAATATGAGACTGAAAACCCATCCCAAAATGGAGAAATTCTCTGATTTTATGTAGTTTACATATCATTAAAAACACTCTTCCAGGTAGTTTATTAATGTGTAGCCCTTTGGCTCACCATCATCATCTTCAATATCTTTCACAGTTGTAGCATCTTATTTACAGAACAAACAGTGACACTTCAACCAATCAATAAATTGCATTTAAAAAATAGTCACCTTTTTGGCATGTTATTGATATTTTTAAATAACAACTACAATATACTGTAATAACTCTAAACCTTATTGCCAATTCATGGTATAATTACTTTAGTTATACTTATGGCACATTTATATTTATTCTGACGTGTGGATTAATCACTCAATTCTGTTTTTAAAAAGCCAGCAAGAGGATGATGGTTTGATCGAAGATGGAAATTTGGTGACGTGAATTATATGTAATTTTTCCTGCAAACCGCCTTAAAGTATATTCATTATTTATATGAAAGTCACATGTAGGGCCAGAACATTCACAATTGTCTATTAAGCAGAAAAGACAAGTAAATAGCAGATATAACGACAACAACCATGTAACACTTAGCACATCTTTCACTGTTCATTGTGATATACAAG
The DNA here is from genome assembly GCA_900312595.1 of Guentherus altivela. Lineage (NCBI taxonomy): Eukaryota > Metazoa > Chordata > Actinopteri > Ateleopodiformes > Ateleopodidae > Guentherus > Guentherus altivela. The sequence continues at coordinate 9,568 of OMOX01182753.1, read as the reverse complement.
ACCTATCATCTGTATTTCCCTGAGTACTGCTTGCATGATATGATTTTAGTCAGTGGCCCAGTAAAGTGCCCTGATCCAAGAAGATGTTGTAACCATCACATGGCCCTTAAAGCTGGCACATTAATTAGGCTATTAATCGCTGCCTAATGGAGTATGTATGAGATTTGTGAAGTGGCAAATAGGGGCTACTATTAAGTTATTTATTCATTTTTCTTTCACATTTATTGATTTAGGTATTTATTTTTGTTCAAACAGGGACACTGCCTGTGATAGACATAAAAGTTAAATGTACCAGAGTTAGCCAAAAACTTGCTACTTATCATCTGTAGTCCTTTTAGAAAGTCCAGATTTTAAAATGGCTACCTGAAGCATTAAAATTGTTTAAACACGTGGAGACAAAACATTGCATTGTATATGAAGCAAGACACACAAGCATAATTAGTAGATAAGAGGCCAAGGGCTGCCAGCATTGGACCTGGAAAGCTGAGAGAAATGAAAGCCGTGGGGTGAAGGATCAGCTGGCAAAGCAGACATGGTGGCTCATACCACTGGACTTGTGTGTTCTATCAGCAGGTGTATAAATATGTATCATGTTTCACACACCACGTCCGCAAGGGTGGCAATCCAGATGGTATTTTAAATGCTACATTTTGTGCAGTATCATTTAGCGGGTTAGTTCACCCCTCATTGGTTCACCATCTGCTGTCCTGTCATCCACACTATTAGAATAGGATAGGAACATTTATAATGTACCCCATTCCACTGACTTGACCATCAGAACATCTCCGGGAATTAATTTAACCCAATTCTTCTGACTCCACTTGGTGAGCACAGACATGCATGTTATGTATAATGCTGACCAATGCACTAAGCTTGCAAATTAAAATAGAGGAAGTACAAATACTATGCTTGGCAACATGCATGTTTGTAAAAAACAAGTTTAATTTGTGTTGTTATATCAATTCAAATATAGATAATGATTTCACTTAAACGTTAGACCATAGATATAAACCTACATGTTGTCACTGTTCACACAATAACTTCCTGAGTTGGAGTATTCCATATTAAATTCAGACGCTAATCCTTAATGTTCAGAAAGTTTCGTGCTACTATGGAGACTTGGTTTAATTCAAAGAAGTAGGCCACTTTTAAACAAGATGCATAAAATATACATAAGCGACAAAATACTTACCACTAAACCTAAAGCTTGCAAGATGCATTCGTCCACATAGAACAACGTTTTTTTCTTTTGGTGTTGCCTTTTCCTTGTGGTTTCTCTGGAAAAGCAGAAAAATATATAGCTTAGTCTGGGATTTGCTCTGCTTTTGGCTGGCCGCTTTCACTTATAAAAAGCAAAGAGAAACCATCTGATAATCTTTTTTCCTTGGGTTTGCCGGCTGGAAACATGACAGTTTTAAAATTTGTAAGTTAAATTAGTCCACCAGTTTATTCCTCTCACATTACCTTTCAATTGGGGAGACGCAGGGCTAGGCGATTACAGGCAGAGTTAGACAATCAGCGAGTGTTCCCTCCCGTTATTAACGGACTCCCGTATCACATTTGCCAGAAATCACTCAGCCACTGACTGGCCTCGCCTTCCAAATATGCTAATCTGTAATTGTTAATTTTGCTTGCACTGCCCTCGATATGTTCCCATTTAACACATCGGCATCACACTTCATCCGGGGGGGGGCTGTTTTTTTTCACGGGGTGTCCGATTTTTAGGTGGGAGGCTCATGACAAGGGGAGCAAAGAGATTTGCAATTTCATCAAATTGAAAACAGACTCGAGAAGAAAAAACAGCCCCCGGCGTACAGTAGTTATAATGAAAAACATTGGAAATGTTATTCTGTATTCATTATATGTGAATTATCAGCGACGTTAGAAACTTGTTTGTTGCTTGAATTCTTGGTCAAGGGCAGAGATCTTTTGGTCTATGTCGATGTATATGAGCATTATTAGGATGCGAGAAAAAAAATTAAAATCGCGAAATATTGAGAAGACGCGATCAAGTGCGATGTCAGTGCAGCCTATAGTGAATGAGGGGGGGGCGACTTTCAGATGACATTGACGCTATGTAGATGGGAGTTGCGCTCCTCTCAGCGCTGTATGCTTGTTGATGTTAGACCGTGGCACAGGGCGAAGCGCTGCTCTTCGTGTTGATTCAGTACTGCGCCGCTGGACAGCTCCCCTCAGCGGGACACCTGCGCGCTCTTCTGGACACGTCAGACGCGTACCGGTCTTTTTAATGGAAAGAAAACATATCTATGTTCCAAATAAAACTGGAAGTTTACAACTTCAAGAGGAATCTACGGATACCTCATATTCAAGATTTGTGCCAAGCAGCCCATCCTCGGAGGCAGAGAGCTCAGATTCATTGTGAGTAAATTGGATACTTGTATGTATGTGTGCATCTCATACAAATGAGCCTCGCGGCGTTCGCCAGATACAAATTCTCGATTCCCTCACTGTCAGAGATAATGGCTGTGATTAAACTGCGATTGAAGCAGTCAGTAAGTTACTGGGGTCAATGCAATGACTCTAATGAGCTCTGGACCATGTGTTATAGCTAATTAAATTGATTTATTGCTATCCCTGGTTGATTAAATAGTGCAAATAGGTAGGTGCATTCTCATGCATTTGTTACACAATTGGATCGAATGGGGTGGTTATTTGTGCTGCCTAGTGCGTAAAGCTTTACACTTTGCCATTCCTTTGTCTCCCCTATGCGACTGTGTTACAGTTAGTTTGAGACCTTGCTCTCTGTCTTCCTGCCATCTAGAAATCGTGAGTAATGGTTAAAGGAATCCGGTGGTAATTTGGTGGCTTCGCTTTCATTATGCTGAATTTCCATAGACTCTGATATTACCATGGTGCGCCTCGTGCTTGAGGTGCATGTTTTGGATGCTAGGAATTGTCTGAAAGTTTGTTTTAATGATACTGCAAATGGTCTCATTTGCATTATTATATTGCTTCTAATCTGCGGCGGACTTTGATCATCTATCACCTGAGTGGTCATCCGTTTTCACCTGCCAGTAGTCTAGACATAATCCGTCGTCTGTTTTATTGAGGGAAAAGTCCAGCAAGACTTGTGTCTGCCGTTGGTCGGCTGGAAATCAAATGTGGAAATAGTCTAGAATGGGCATTAGCAGTATAGCATTTTCTATTAAAACACTGTATGATTAAATGCATACTTTATTCGGTATATACTATATTCATAAAATAAAAAAAAATAAAATGCCAGCTATATTTTCTGCTTTCCATAGATATGGCAAATATGTGTCCTCATAAATTACCTAATTTGAATGCGCGCTGAGAAACCGATCAATGAATTGCTGCTCTATTCCAGGTCACCTTCTGTAATATCTTATCTTCACCTCCTCTAAACATTTTGTCTAACGGTTGGATCAAACACCGCGAAGCTGCTGTCTACGTGGACTGGTGCTGAAGCCTCCCGCCCTACTGCCAGGACCTCTGCTAAATCCAGAGATATGGCAACGAACGGCACCAAAACGGATGGTCAAGGGACAGAACTCAACGAATTGGCCACTAATGACAAACCCAAGTCACTGGATGTGAAACCAGAGAAAACGAAAAAGGATATTCCTGCCAGAGAGACATGGGCGGGAAAATTTGATTTCCTCCTGTCGTGTGTTGGTTATGCAATTGGACTGGGCAACGTTTGGAGATTTCCTTATCTCTGTGGGAAAAACGGTGGAGGTAAACACTATTTTCACAACTTATTTGAGCGATTTATGTGGCCCCATTCACCTCCTCAGAATGCATAGCACAGTTTGTGACATCATGAAGAGATGAAAGGAATGAATATCACCCTGTGAGCACAGAAATTTACCGTCCATATTGAATGCCTTTGTAATGACTGTGGTGTGGTAAATAATGGTTCAGTGCAGTTTTATCAAAGTCATTTATGCTTAAATGTATCTCTTTTATCAATTCAGGAGCCTTTTTGATCCCCTATTTTTTGACTCTCATATTTGCTGGGGTCCCGTTGTTTCTCCTGGAGTGTTCACTGGGTCAATACACCTCCATTGGTGGGCTTGGTGTATGGAAACTGGCTCCTATGTTTAAAGGTATACCACCATTGCATAACAATGACCATGCACAGTTAATTCCTTATAACAGGCCAAATTGAAATATCTCTTCCAAATATATGTTGTTGAAACATGGTCCATGAAGTATGGAGTCATTATTCCTTTATTTTGGCAATAAAGATGACCACCAGGTGACTTAAATACCCACCTTGAACTTAGAACTCAATTGATAGTTTTACTACAACAAGCTAGCTGAAATATATGATCCCTTTTTTATGATAGGTGTTGGCCTCGCAGCTGCTGTCCTGTCATTCTGGCTCAATATTTACTATATTGTCATCATTTCTTGGGCCATTTACTACCTGTATAACTCCTTTACAACTGTGAGTATTGTATACGTCATTCACATACTGTAATTCATGCTGAGATCAAACAAGGACATGATCAAACCTTTTCTTCAGCTCACTAAAGATGCTAACATGCCTTACCAATGTCATTTCAAATCCCCGTGTGTGTCAAGGCGAGCCACACATTATGCATTTGTTTTTACAGGAACTTCCATGGAACTCATGTAACAATCCATGGAACACAGAGAAATGTTATGCAAACTACAGCATTGTAGATACCACCAACCTGACCAGTGCAGTGGTGGAGTTTTGGGAGTAAGATATTGACTGTGTTCTTTTGCTTCATAACAGCACAACATTACAGGAGCCTGCATGCCTCCTTGCATACAGGCCCCCTTTGCTGTACAGTAGTCTCTCTGAGCATATAATAGTCTTATTGTTACTTGCTCTGATCTCATAGGCGCAACATGCATCAAATGTCCGATGGCTTGGAAAAACCAGGCCAGATCCGAACACCACTGGCAATAACATTGGCTATTGCTTGGGTCCTTGTGTACTTCTGTATCTGGAAAGGGGTTAGCTGGACAGGGAAGGTAAGATACAAGAACCTAGTGACAGATTTAGACGTCAGGACATTCCTTTTCTTTGTTGATTTCCCCTAAGGCTCACTATATGACAGCCATGCAGTATTAATCATTCTCATATAACCTCATCAAACATTTAGGATGCAGTGATTATAGTCCAGATTGATTTTTGAATACGAGCAAAGCGTTCACTAATCATATTTGGCCTCATAGTGGCTCCTCTAGCTCTCTGGCTTTTGTGTCTATTACAAGTGTGGATTTATGAAAGGATGAATAAGAAAAAGCTACATTAGAATCTGGATTTGCCTTCCCTTCATTTTGAGCAATTTTCCTCCCTAATGGTGCAACATTTTGAAATCAAAACATATCAGGTGACCATGGCAAATAAAATTTGATTTAGCTGTAAAATGCTCCATCTCCCCACACTTTTTGCCCATCCTATGCGCAGTGTAATAAAAATGTTGTAGTGAGAGCAAATCTCATCAAATTGAAGCTTCCATGAATTTCTTGACTGGATATTTGATCTCTTACTCTCTTTTCTCTTTGAGAGATTAAGCTAAATTAATCTAGGAAGCCTTAATACCCTTTAGGAAAAGGTATTTCATTTTCTGAAAAGTAGCTGAATTGCAACTTGTTAATTCACCTGTGCATCATTCATAATAAATATTTCATTGCAAAGATATTCAAACCACACATATGCAATGCAATGTTAGAATGTATTGTGTTCTCACTGATGTTATAATTTTACAGGTGGTTTACTTCTCAGCCACATATCCCTATTTCATGTTGTTCATTCTCTTCATCCGTGGAGTGACTCTACCCGGAGCTAAAGAAGGAATTTTATTCTACATTACCCCCGACTTTGAAAAACTCAAAGAATCTGAGGTAATCATCCCTTCTGCTGTCAGATTGACTGCATGTTGCTGCATGCAGGTTGGCGATGAGCCTGGCTAAATGGTTCCCTCCCTCTGACAGGTATGGCTGGATGCTGCTACACAGATCTTTTTCTCGTACGGATTGGGACTGGGCTCTCTAATAGCTCTAGGGAGCTATAACCCCTTCAATAACAATGTTTACAGGTAAGAGTGTGGCTAATCATTGACTTACAATACATATGATTAGGAAAAAATGTAGCTCACGTGCATAACTTCTGCAAATTCAGACGGATATTTTAATAAATCACGCATCCTCTATAATAGAACCTTATTTTGACTCATACTAAGTTTCTTGTATGTTGCAAGCAAGAACACACTAACATGTAAAAAGGTAGATGTTTTATTTGCTTTGGGTCTTAATACTATAGCTTGTTCCCAATGGGGGAAAAGGGAACAGTGATAGTGAAGCCTGGCTCCCTACTCTAGCAGTGCCATGGCTCTGGGTCACACAAATTGTGCATTACCATAAAACATCAAGATGCATTGATTTCAATTTGCTTACTTGTTAATGGTTCATTGATCACCATAGTTCAAAAGATCCTTACAATTAATTTTGCATTGAGCTCCACTGGCAAAAGAAAGTTTTGGGGACAAAATGAATTTTATTTTTGGATCAATGCCTGTTTGCTATAGAAATCGCCAGCAGTTATGTGTACTCCTCTCAGATGTGCCTTCTCTCTTTTATACCTTCTACTTCTCTCCCTTGTGACTGGAACCAGTTCACAAATGCATGATAAGGAGTAAAGGAAAGAGTATCTAACACTTTGACAACAGGCCTGTCTCATGTTTCCTTTCCCCAGAGACTCTGTCATTGTGTGCTGCATTAACTCATGTACCAGCATGTTTGCTGGCTTTGTCATCTTCTCTATTGTCGGCTTCATGGCTCACGTGACAAAGAGATCCATCGCTGATGTAGCAGCTTCAGGTAACTACTGAATACATAAGCTTTCACTACTTAGAACATACAGCTGAAATTGAGAAAGCATTGCCATCATAACACCCAGGCAGGCTCTGTCTGAATGGATAGAGTATAAAGTAGTTTTCCTGTTTGCTATCCAGGTCCCGGGTTGGCTTTTCTGGCCTACCCAGAGGCTGTTACACAGTTGCCTGTGTCTCCACTCTGGGCCATCCTGTTCTTCTCCATGCTGCTTATGCTGGGGATAGACAGCCAGGTAAGGAGCTCAAAGATGATCTCCTCATGGTCTGACCTAAATATGTAAGCACAGTTCCATATCATGCTGCTTGTTTCCGCTCTCTCTGCATGATAAGCATGAAATTTGCTTGTGGAGAACAGATATAGCTGAGCTTTGACTTCAGCTGTCAGGTCTTTTTAGTGCTACTATATCACCTGCATCTGCCCTCAGGTTTCGCTGTTCATGTGTCTATTGCTACAAGGCTACAGATACTAGAAACAAAGACACTTAATGAAGCTACACTCCAGCTATAACCAACACTACCACGGGATAGTAAGCTACATAGATCATAATCCTCTAATAACTTTCATTGGAATGGTTCCTTCGCCGTTACGGAGATTGCCTCCAAGAGGCAGCTTTGGTCATTCTTGGGGATTATTTTTGGCTATCTTGTTGCATGGTTTTGTGCACAATACAAATCTTCTATAATCTGTCATTGTCAATCATCTTCACCATTAAAACGAGACTACCTTGTTAAAGAAAACACTGTAGAAGTCTGACCATGAAGAGGAGACAAGGAATCTATGCAAAAATAAAATGTGATCCCAGATCGTTCTGAAATAAATTGCATACTGTTTTGTCATTATACTTTATTTAGTATTCCCATACTAACGCCAGTAAAATTGGGAACACTTTTTAGTAAGAATGGTGAGAAAACTGTGAACAACTATTTGATTATTAGTTCTTTTAATAAATTTGTTCACTAATGAATAGTAAATGCTATGATTTCTGTTAATACTAATCATTAATTAGTGCATCGTTAATGAATTATTTTGATGCCAAGAGTTTGTTAACTATGTGTTTTCATCCAGGGTAAAAATTTTAGATATGTTTACGTAAGTGTAACAATTAAAACAAACAATTGACTAATTATTTGCAAAACAGCATTTAACATTATTTGGGTGTTTTATTTTGGCTCCTATTATAAATTCCAGTCAATGTTTGCAGTTCTTGGTAACTGGTTAATAATTGATTTGTAGAAGACCTGAAACATTTCTGGACCCATATTGTAAGGTTTCAACTCATGATTACAAATGTTGGTGAAAGTTTATTATTACCTTGTAAAATACAGTTTAATATTGCTGCCCCAATTATAAAATTCCAACTGATATTTGCCATTCATGTAATACTGCAGCAAGAATTATGAAAATACTCTTCTCTGGTTATTTTTCTAGCCTTTCATTTAACTTGTGCAACAACTGAGCTATAGTCACATGCTGTTTCTAGCTGAGCTTCAAAGGCAGTTATCAATGGCCAACATATAACAACACAGATATTAAAAACACCAATGATACTGCTTGTCAACTTCAACAATATTATTAAAATATTACAGAACACCATAGAACATTGGTTCATGCAAGCGATTACTGCCTAGAAAAGAGTGTCCTGAGTTAAAGACACCCCATTAACTCTTAAGTTACACTTTGAAGCCAACATGAGTAGAGTGTTGAAACCATGGCTAGCAATCACATGATACACACAGCATTGGTGAGGAGGTAGATGGAATCACAGATCATCAGGAAATAAAGTCAAGGGTTAATATACACTATTTGGCCAAAGGTCAGTGGACACCTGACCATCATACCTATATGAGCTTGCTGGACATCCCATTCCAAAATCATGAGCAATATTATGGAGTTGTACCCCCTTTTGTGGTTATGACAGCTGCCAATGTTCTGAGAAGGCTTTACACAAGATTTTGGAGTGTCTGTGGGAATTTTTGTCCATTCAGCCAAAACAGCATTTGTGAGGTCAGGCACTGATGTTGGATGTGAAGGCCTGGCTCACAATCGGTTTTCTAATTCCTCCTAAAGGTGTTAAATGGGGTTTGAGGTCAGGGCTTTTGGCAGGCCAATCGAGTTTCTCCAAACCAAACTCATCTAACAATGTCTTGATGGACCTGCTTTGTGCACTGGGGCGCAGTCATGCTGGAACAGCAAAGGGCCTTCCCCAAACTGAATTCTAAATGTTTTTCTGTGGAGATTTCATGGCTATGTGCTGGATTTTATGCACCTGTTAGCAATGGGTATGGCTGAAACACCTGTACTTAATAATTAGGAGGGGTGTCCACTGGCGTTTGGCCAAATAGTGTATGCCTATTCGCTGTGGTCCATTCAAAGCATATTATATACTATAATTGTTACTCTGTAACACTCTGTGGCTTTCAACTGATAACAATCCCCTTGTTTGGTCCTTGTGAAGGGAATTGGGGGTGCAATTCACTGCTCCAAGGACATAAGGAATTGCAATAGCCAGACATTTACAGACAATGTAGACAGACAGGTAATCAAGCAAAATACAATTGATCATTTGATTGACTATGCATGTGATTTGCCTGCACATGTGTTTGCTGAATCTCAACAGTGTATGCTGTCGCGTGGCCAGGGCACGAGGCAGCATCTTTTCCTTATAGTATGACACTCAGCTGCTTTGGTGTGACCAATTGAAAACACAAAA
>OMOX01182729.1:0-11562 GCA_900312595.1 Guentherus altivela | reverse complement strand
GCACGTCACACATACCGACAACAATATGGGTTCCCTCCCTCCTGCCTCTCCTGCTTCCCCCTCCCTTCTGGTGCCCTTGTTTTCCCATGTCTCCCAACAAACTGACCCACAGCTGGTAGAATATCAGGAAATCCCTCCGGATAAAGACCAGCACAGGCAGGTTTTGGACAACTCCCGCTGGTCCTGTGTGTTGTCCTTCTGTGGTCTGTAGGTGGAGGAGTGTGGTAGGGTAGTCCTTGGTCTCACCATGTATACATGTGATGGCCACGGTGTTAGTCAGGTTTGGGGACTGGGTGAAGTCAGGTAGGATCAGGGTCACGTCACTCCTGTAGTCAAAAAGTACCGTGGTGTCCTTTACTTTGGCTCTTACCGGGGTGACAGAGAAAGGACCACTCTTCTCAGTCCAGCATGCCATCAGCAACCTGCAGGGACATCTGTGGCTACCTCACTGGCTGAGGCCAGAGGCATCGTGACATTGCAGTTTGGACAATTCCAGGCAAGGTGTCCTGGCTCACCACACTCGTAGCACTTCTTGTTGTCCATGTTCAGGAAGGGATGTCATCTCTGGGATTGGGCTATTGGTGTCCCTCCATCCTTGGCCTGGTCCAGGCGCGGTCCTCAGCTCTATTTTGCTCCTTCAGTTGAGTCGAGGGTTCAGCCTTCCATGGTCATCCACTGTGTAGGACCTCCAAAGCCACATTTTGACCTTCCACCAGTTCCACCAGCTGATCTGTGCTTTGTGGGTTAGCTTGGCTTGCTAACTATTTAGCTTCAAATGGCAGTGTCGAAATTGATCCATGATCACTCTCTGGATGGGCATTATTGTCAGAAGTTCAGCAGTTAGCCAGCTCTTGGTCAGCCAAATCAGATCATGCATATGCGATTGGTGGGGAAACTGTGGCATCATATGCCCAAACATGGAACCTTTGCGCCTGGCTAATCAGGGTGAAACCATATCGGCACAAGATTTCCTTTTTCAGCCCCTTGTTATGCATTGCTTAGTCAGCCGTCAGATCCTGATCGGTCTTCTGTGCCTTGCCTGACAGGAAGGGTACCCATTGCTTCTGGAGCCATTTCTCCCAAGCTGCCATCCTCTCGAAGGCTTAAAGGTAAGCTTCAATGTCGTCAGCCTCTGTCAGCTTCAGTATCAACATGTGGGGTGTGGGATGGAGACTGCTATGCCTGCAGCAACGTATGACTGAGCGGTGGTCAGCTGGTGGAGTTTACCTCACAGGGGAGTGGTCTGTTCATGCTGTTCCTCTAGCAGCTCCTGATGCATAGCCTGTTTTGCTAAGTATGTCTCTACAAGCTGTTGTACGTCTCTACCAGCTCTAGTTATTGAACTTAGTCTGAGCTTTTGCCCGCATCCTCCACCCTATGTGGCAGGCTCAGTAGTGTCGGGTTTCCACATTTCCAAACTCAATAACAAAACACTCACACAAAGTATAACTAGAATGCAAATGGGGGATTACTTAAGGATATTTACACACCATGGGGCAGGGGGTAACCCAGCAACTAACCCACAGTCCACAATCTGTTCTAGTTGTCCTTTGTCCATTATCCAGGGGTAATCAGACTGTCCAGGTCACAATGGGTAATCACACAGATCCTTCTCTTTCTTCTCACTCTCTCCATAACTCCCCTCTTGTGCAGCGTACTTCCTCTATTATCCCCAAATGCTCAATGGCTTAACGATCCACAGGCTAGCCTCTTTGAGAAAGGAAGTTCATGTAAGGCCCCAAGGTGGAGCCAGTGGGCTGCAAGATATCTCAAGATATATATATACACAGACACATACATACACACACACATATACCCTTAAATTAAAGGTGACAGTCTGCACTTTAACCTCATTGTTTAATTTAATATCTAATGTGCTTGACTCAAAAGCCAAAACAACAAAAAGTGAGTCACTGTAGAAATACTTAGACTGCAAATGGATATCAAATGTAAATGTATTTATAGATACAATTTGTTTGAAAGAATAAAGACAGAAAAAATATCAGAATTAATATTAAAGAATTGTGTGTTGATAGACAGATGTGAGAGTTAAATACCTTTGGAGAACATGTTAGATGTGTGCCGGACAGGGGAAGTGTCGTGATACAAATGGTGACAACTCTGCATACTGTGAGCGTTGCCAAGGTGAACAAGAGACGGCGAAGGACAATTGACCTGAGAGAACAAGGGAGAAGAAAGAAAAGAAGGAATGAAAGAAAATACATACATGGAAAGTGGGGGGAAAAGTGAGACACAGTGGACGTGACAGAGTTTGATGAGTGAGGGAGGGAGAGAGGGAGTGATTGAGATGGGTTGAGAATGAGAGAGTGCCGGAAGAGGGGGGAGCACAAGGGCAAAATCGGGGAGGGAGAGTATGGGTGAGAGAGAGAACAGGAGAGAGATGAAAAGGAGAGACAGGATAGAGAGAGGAATTAGGTTAAGAGCCATAGGACCGGCATGAGAGAGTGTGTAACTTCTAGAGCCCAATCACAATTCAATCAGGGTCTGTGTAAACCATAATTTCACCTCTCACGTGCACTAAACCGTCACTCATATGCACTATTTTACCCCTCCGACATCTCTCTCTAGCACTGACATCTAACACCTGGAAATACCAGCAAAGGTAAAGCCCATCCAACATCAGAAAGAGCTGAGGGTCCAGCCCTAAACTGTCTGCGCACTGTGGCAAGGCTCACAGTGGTCCTCTCCACAGGACATTGGCAGATGTAGCAGTTTTTTGTGCTGCCTGAAACATGGCAACCTACCTTCCGATGTCTACACACGTAGCGGTTGTTGGTGCTGCCTGAAACATGGCAACCTACCTTCCGATGTCTATCAGCCCTTGTTTTTTTTTCTGTAGAAGAAGGCAAAGAATAGCTGCCTTTAACCAATGATGTCCTGACCCGAAGAAGTCCACCTGTTTCCTTTGGATACTTTCCAAAAAGCCACATGAGGTTCTAAAAGTGCCAAGCAGTGCCACAAGGTGGAAGTCACCAGGTTGTTGGTGATGAGCATCCTGCCCTTTTAATAGACCCGAACAAGCAGCCACCTCCACCTCGAAAGTCTGACCATGACTACTTGATTCACCCTCCCAGTTCCTCTTAATCCACCCATCTGAGTCTTGGTGCACCCCCAGCGGCTTCAGCCATGTCATGCTCCACTGTAGCCCAACTGCTACTGGGGAAGAGTGACACCTCTCCATGGCCCACACTGCAGTGCCTCACTTGAGGAACTCACTGGGACAACCCAGTTAACCCCGGCTGAGGATGACCTCTCCTAAACTTGCAAGCGGTCCTTTACTGTGCTGATGTCCTAACTATCCCTGACCAAAATGGTAAGGTCAATGAGATTGGCAAGCTCAGCCCTATCTCTGCAACACTACACCCTGTAACTTCTTCTACAACATACACAACAGTGGTTCAATGACGAGGGTATAATGGTAACCAGACAAAGGACAGCCCTGGCAAATTCCCACAATAACCTAGACTGATCTGCTCAGCCTCCCTCTCACCTTTATGAGACATGTAGTGTCGCTGTGCAATACTTTAACAATTGATAAAAAATATTTCCCAAACCCAACACCCAACTCCAGAGAACACCCTGAATAAGCAGTTATGGTCCAGTCAAAGGCTTTTTCTTGGTTTCAGGGTCCAAGTAAGTTTAACATATCCCTCTTTTGGAAAAAATTGTTGAGCATCCAGGCTTACTGGTCCTGATATGGTGCACTGAGCAGATGCACCTCTTCAGAGTGTTCAACAGGCACTTGGTCAACTACTTTGTAGCCCCCCATAAGCAGAGCCACTGTCCTCCAGTTTTCTAAAACCAAGACCCCTATCTGAGGCAACAGAACCAGCACTGCCCGCTAACAGTTCAATGGTAGCTCCCACTTCTCTAAACACAACACGCAAAACAGGCCGAATACAACAGTGCTCCAGAAATGCCTTCACAGGTACCCCATCAATTCCCGGAGCACAGCCTAGAACCAATGGGCTTCAGACAGCTCATCAAAGAACTGCTGGCGGGTCAAATTAAGCCCTTTGAGCAGTTGGGAAGATCTCAGAGCAGCATCTCAGTGCTATCATCACATTCCTCCCTCATCTCCCCAACAACCTGTTACCTGCCCATTAGGCAATACATTTTATGCTCTTCATGGACCTTCCTCTCCATGCTCCATATCCTTTAGCATGGAGAACCTGGCTCTCACAAGAGCATCTTTTGCCTTTTTTTGAGAAACACTCCCAGGTCTCTCCTCAGCCCTGACAGATTCCCCCGTAGCCCACGATTGTTATTCCCTACTGACTCCACCTCTACCTCCCTTGGGGGTGGCAGTAGCTCAGGAGGTAGTGTGGTTGTCTGGCAGTCAGAACATCACCGGTTCGATCCCCAGCTCCTCCTTGTGTCGCATCTGAGTGTCCATGAGCACAAGACTGAACCCCTAACTGCTCTCTGAGCGCTGCACACAATGGCTGCCTTCTGCTCCCAAGTAATTAGGATAAATCAAATGCAAAGAATAAATCCCCTTCCCCCTCCCTTTGGGTGGCATAGTGACTCAGTGGTTAGCACTGTTGCCTCAAGACACTAAAGGCCTCTGGACACTGAGTGGACAAAACAATAGGGAGCAAGAATAAAAGGATTCAAGTACCTTTTAACAGGGTATTGCAATAGTAGGTGCAAGGTGTGCTGATTAGTGGCATTACAATTTTTGACAGCCTTCTCACCTCTTTCGCCAATGGTTCATTTTAGACTGGATGTCCTTTTGGCGGTAGACACACACAGCTTGGTGAACCCAGTACTCTTGCAATTTTTGACACACTCGAAACAGCATGCCAGGCACCTACTAACACAATAGTATGTGCAACACAATATTAAAAAGGTGTTCCTAATGTTAAGTCCACTCTATGTACTGACCCAAATTCACTTCTCCTGCAAAAAGTCTTGAAAGGTCTTTAAATTGATTTTCCAGTATTAAAACTGAGAGAACCGTCAAAATAATATGATCCATGGCAGCTCATCGTGGTCTGAAAAACACACAGGACACATTCACTTCTGACCAGCCTGTTGCTGTGGTGTCTTGAGATATAAAGCCGGTCAAGCTATGCTGCCTTCACCTGTCCTCTTATCTTCACCTAGGTAAAATGCTATCTGATGAATTGCTGTCCCTAATAACTTTCCTTTAGCACACCCAAAGACCCAAGACTAGGCAGACTATCTGCCCACCCCACCTCCATCTGTAAGAGGTCAAATTGTGTACGTGAGAAGTGATTTTGTCTGAAAAGTAAAATAGTGTACATGAGAGGTAAAACACTGAGAAATGATTTAGTGTGAGAGGTGTAACAGGGTATGTGTGAGAGATTATGTGAGAGATTAAAAAAAAAATCATGAATTATGGTCTATACAGCCCACATATGATTTAAATTATGTGCTTTCACAAAATGTACACACGTCGAGTATATTCATGCATTGTCATCTGTCACAGCACACAGAGATGCACACACACCTGCCCTTCCTCCTTACCGGTGCTTGTGAAGGCCAATCAGAACCAAGCAGTTTATAGTCAGAATTGTCCCGATCACCTCAGTAATAGGCCACGCCCACTCCTGTCTGGCAAACAGCTCAAAGAACCTATCAGGGAGAGGAGCCGCGGCCTTGATGGACGGGATTAAATCATTGGCCACAGATACCATGAAGGTGCATATGAAATAACAAACCAGGGAGTAGATTCCAACAACAATGGTTTTTACCCATTCTATGGGAAAAAGACCTGTGTCAGTTTCAGTTAAATCCACAACTGAATTTTGGATCTGGATTGAAATGCTTTTATCCGGGTTGCTTGGTTGGAGGTTCCCTGCACCAGCCTGAGTGAAATCCAGGAGCAGTTCCCCTGGATTGTGGATCTGGACTGCCGTGGTTTTATACTGCTCACTGAGGGAGTACTCATTGGTGGTCTGAGCAAAATCCAGGAGTGTATCTGGGGGGACGCCATTGGAGACTCCTGAGCCTTTAGTGATCCTGTTTGTTTGTTGACGAGCACTGGTTGAAGAGAGTTGATAAATCCTCTCCAGGGAGGAAGAGGAGGTGGCAGCAGGTACAAACTTCACTGGGAGTGTAAGAGTTGCATTTCCTTTGGCAAAGCCACTGTGGCCATTTCGGGTCTCGGTTAGCTGAGGCATTTTCTTTACAGACAAAGAGAGAATAATTGTATTATTATTTTTGAAAGTGCAATACAAGTGTTGTACATGACATCATTGGTTGATTCTATCCAAGAATAAATAACCCCTCATGCTCTATTGCCCACATCACATATGGAGTAGTTCATACCATAGGTTCAAACCCGGATCAAATTTTTTTTCTCTCTTTACATGCTCCCTCATGTCACATAATCCATAGACACAACATCTCCCTTCATTCTTATGCAGAACCTATACCAGAAACTTGGGTGTCATTTTTTATGAAAACCTTAACTTTGAGAAGGTTAAAAAAAGTTGCGCAGTCATTTTTTGTCCAGCTGAGAATTATCTAAAAAGTTACATAATTCCTGTGTTTTAATGACTTGGAAAAAGGTAATTCATGCCTTTATTTCTTCTTGCCTGGACTACTACAACTCACTCTACTCCTGCCTCAGTGCAAAGCAAGTCTCACATCTCCAGCTGGCTCAAAACGCTGCTGCCAGACTTTTGATGGGCGTAAGAAAAGGTAGCACATTACCCATTTTCTGGCTTTGTTACATTTTAGAATTTATTTCTAAACCATATTAATCACTTGTAAAGCATGTCTTGGTCTACATAATAGTTGGCTTAACCCCTTTTGAACCTATATGCAGCCTGAGATCCTCGGGACAGTCTCTTCTTGCTGTTGCCAGGTTCAAAGTAAAAACCAGACGGGATCTGACGTTTGCTGTCAGGTCACCAAAACTGTGGAATGCACTTACCAAGGAGCTCAGGCTATCAAATTCTGTCAACCTTTAAAATACTTGTGAAATCAAACCCTTTCAGGAAGGTATTTATGTAAGCTTGTATACTGAAGCCTGGCAGATGAGGTCCGAGGGAAGGGATGGAATGTCTAGGTCTACCCAGTGGAAGTCGGCTGTTGTGGCTTCTGTGCCCAATCAACAACAAGACTGCTTTCCACTCAGGGCATCAATGGAGAGGACAGAAAATCGGCGCTGCGGTGCAGAGTTAAATTAACACTTGGGATTTTGCTGTGTGTGGGCCCAGAGCCGGCAGAGTCATCTAATGATCATCTACAATTACTCAATATGACATCTCTGTTCTCTCTTTCTGCTCTGATTCTACAGGCTAACAAGGTTTGGAATAAGAGAACATTAAGAATGACCCTGTGCCCTGAAGATGAGCCTGTGCCCTGAAGCTAGTAGTAGCACAATCAATGAGACAGATTGCAAACAAACCCATTATCACTGCAAGAATCCTGTATTAGCAAATAGTCAAACTTACTCAAGAAAAACTAGTTGATTTCCCCATTCTAATTCACAGATGTTTTGCAATCCAGTACAATAGCTTGGCCTTGGGCCCACATCAAACATTTTCTACGTTTATGAGATGTTTTGAGAAATTTTCTAATGGACATGTGAGGTTTTTTTAAGATTGAGATGAAGACATGCTTTTATTTGCCATTTTTACAAGATAATTGGAATTTGTCTTCACATAGCTCTCCCCTGGTACAACACACATACTTGTATATAAACACTCAACATATGCATTTCCTCAGAGGCCAAGGTGCAGGGTCAGCTACAATTATAATAGGAACTTTATTGGCCCCCATGGGGAAATTGTCCTCTGCATTTTGACCCATCCTATTTACTTAGGAGCAGTGGGCAGCCGGGGTGTTGCACCCTGGGAGCAGTTAGGGGTTCAGTGTCTTGCTCAAGGACACTTTGACATGATACCAGAAGGAGCCAAGGATTGAACCAGTGATCTTCAGACTGCTAGACAAGCACTCTAACTGCCTCAGCTACTGCCACATCCAAGTGGCCAAGTGCAACACCTATGGAACTGTTTGGGTTCGTCTTCAAAACAATACATCAAATACAGCTTGCTAGGTTCCTAATTAGTAACCAAAATACCTTTTGAAATGTGTATTAAAATCATGTTCTAAGCTACTTGTACATTGATCAGCTGGCATTTATGTCATGTTCATTGGTCTGATGCAGGATTAATAAATCTAAGCTTAGGAATAGCTCCTTCACTAAGTGTCTTTTTAATGTAGCAAATAATTTCAACTGATAAGAATGTTATGTTCTCAGTGACACTGACATTTTTCTCCAAACAGTTTTGGTTAATTTGAAATATTAAACTTTTACTTGGGGATGCGCGGTTATACTCAACCTGCTTGAGATGTGACGGGATAAGGTCTTATTTTTAGATTGGCAGTGTGTGTTTATGAGTTGTCTGCATCAGTATGTTAATAACAAAATGTTAATGCCCAAAACAAACTGCAGTGACAGAACCGCCAAAAAGAGCCTGCAAACTGCTTTTATGAATCAAGAAACTGTCGACCAAGACATTGAATAGTGCTTGCGTCTCTCTAACCCTGCAGCTAACGTTTGTCAATATGGGGGACAATGATTAAAGCAAGGAAATTGCATTCACATGGTTGGAGTTATGACATTTTTTTTGTTTTTTTTGGGGGGGGGGGTTAATTTCCCTGAACTTCCCTTTTTCTGATGTTTTATTAGTTTTGAGTTAAAGGAAACTAATGTTGTTGAACCACATTTTCTGAGATGGTTGAAAGAAACATTTGAACTGAAATCGCTCTTCCTGTGAGGGGAGAAAAATGTCAAACATGGTAACGTGACTGTCAGTAAAATCGTATTGCAACCAACACAGACAATTTGATTATACCATAAGACCACTTGGTATTTCAACATGGGTACAGGTAGAAAATATCTTGGCTAGTTTTCCATGTTTAATTCTTTAAAATAATTTCACAAAAGTCAACATCACATCATTAGAAATTCACATTTAAACAGCATTAAACTGTTCATGTTTAAAATATGTGAACTGACTATGAAATTTAAAAAAAATTGGTATCAAAAAAGGAGGAAAAGGACTTCCAGGCACATTTCATGTAAATAAATTAACACCTTCCCTCTTTATAGGGATGCACATAAAGCACAGATCAAAGACATCCATAAAGACAGGGAATATTGCCTTTCTTCGCAATATCACAGGAACAGGTGCATTTCACAGTAAATATTTACCCAGTACAGGTGAATTACAAAGTCCATAAGCTCAAATAGAATTACTCGTCTTCTCTTTGAAACTCATTTTCCAATATGTTTTTTGTAATTTTTTCTGTATAACATACCATCCAATGCTTTTTTTGTCTCCTCCCCTGCGATGTATGTATATTGTCCTGTGGGGGTCTTATCGTGCCCCCTTGTCCTAGCTGTCTGTCTTGTGAGTTAGGTCCTCTGTTCAAGATGTATAGCTCATTCTGTTGGTGGAAGTCTGCTCTTTTGAGTTTGTCAGGTGCAGTGTTGCAGTTTCAGCAATGAGCAGGAGGGGCCAGTTAGTCTTCAGGTGTCACTAAGTCAAAGGGAAGCTAGCTCCTCTCCTGGTTGATCCACAGCCATGGGTGTGACTTCCTGGCTGAGTTAAGGGAAGTAAAATGAAAGGAAAGCTGACCAAATCATCACTGCTGTCAATTCACTCAAGAACAGTTCAAATAGAGGAAACATCTGTGCTTTTACTTCCTCCCCTGTGGCTACCAGCAATTAACACAAGTCATATGATGCAACTCGCTTCTAGCTGTTCTGAATTCTGTCAAACAACTGGGATGTGAGAAGACTTTGGGCCACATTGAAAGGCGTTTCTACCTCAGAAACCCCCAACCTTCCATCTCTCCTCATGTCATTGTAAATGTGCTCCTACATGGCCCAATATTAATTAAAATTCAAACAGCAGCAGCAGCGGCTGGATAGAGAGATGTTAGCCAGGTGCTACTATGGGTGTCCTGTTACTGACCGTGGTCTAGAAATAAGATATCTGTTGGCTGTACTTATGTGACAATGCACTCCATGACATCACCATGGTGAGATGCCAAATATTTATGAGGATAGCCTGCAGTGAATTACCAGGGACGACAACTAGCATTTCCTTGCCAATTTTTTTCCTCAATTGATTTTCAGGATGTTTTCTTGATTATTCCGTCACTCATCAGTTTATTTTTCCATCTTCTATCTTAGGTCAGTGGATCAAGGTTTCCTATCTGTCTGGGTCAAAATGAAAGGGGAGCCTTTTGCTGTAGCTATTCCAAAGGCTGCTGACCCACCTTGCCTATGACATCACATAATAATAATCACTGAATCCATTGAAATGCTTTAAGGCTCAGTTTAAAAGCTATATTTATTCTTTTTTAAGCTGTTGGTGGTGTCCAAATTGTTCCCTTATGCTATTTTGTGTGTTTGTCCTGTTAAGCACTTTGAAGTTGACTATTGGAATATTTATCCTGTCTATGCCAATTTGATTTTTTGTTAAATTATTTTGATAAGGTTTCTATCATTGCTAGCAAAAAGAATCACTTGTGAGCCAAGGTAACCAAGGAAATTTGTTAACTGGATTATTTCACTTAATTTTTAGGAGGTATTTTAGGAGTGCTGCTTTGAATGCAAAATAAACCTTAGCGGTTAAGAAATGTTCTGATTACCTTTAGTCATAAATGTTTAGTCTTTCCCACCATAGACAAAACCTTATTTAAATCACCAATTCAACAACAAAAAATGGCATGGACAAGGTCACAGATGGTGTGTTCAAAATTACCCAGGAAAGAGAATTGAAACAGCGTCAGATAAGGTGGTGAGAAATTGAGTCACACAGGATGCAGAGGAAAAGCCCCGTTGATAACATGTTCATATCCAAATTATCTTTAGACTGTGAGGGTTTGGCACATTTCATGAAGGTATTGTTTGATTTAAACAAATAAAATGAAAAAAAAAATCAGACCAGACCCTTTTGCTTCAGAGGGCAAACACTTTGGCAATGGCCACTATATTAAACAACATGTTAAAATATCAACAAAAAGATCCATATGTAAGTGTTTATCAAGGGCAACATTTTGAAATGTCTAACCCTGGCAGTGCTAGCCCAGTGCTGTAGCCATTGAGCTACACAGGGAATGGAACCCTTAACCCTGGAAGTGTTCGTGACTTGCTCCCCCCATTGAGCAACACAGGG
This sequence comes from Guentherus altivela, assembly GCA_900312595.1. Taxonomy (NCBI): domain Eukaryota; kingdom Metazoa; phylum Chordata; class Actinopteri; order Ateleopodiformes; family Ateleopodidae; genus Guentherus; species Guentherus altivela. The sequence continues at coordinate 370 of OMOX01182729.1, read as the reverse complement.
AATGGAATCCCTAACCCTGGCAGTGTTAGTGACATGTTCTACCATTTAAGCTATAAAGGGAATAGAACTGCTAACCCTTGCAGTGTTGGTACCATGCTCTACTCATTGAGCTATACAGGCAATGCAACCCTTAACTTTGGCAGTGCTAGTGTCTTGCCCTACCCATTGATCAGAGGGAATGGAAGCCCTAACCATAGCAGTATCAGTGCACATTTAACAGGAAATTAAATCTCTAATACTACAATTATTAATCATACAATTGTTTAGCAATCTCCTACTGAAACCCTGCATCTCCAGAAACTCAACGCCTAAGAAAGAGAAAGCATCACCACAATCACAAAGCAAAATACACTCATGTAAATCAACTAAA
>OMOX01182719.1:0-11095 GCA_900312595.1 Guentherus altivela | reverse complement strand
AAAATGTCAAAATATTGCTAAATCATGCTTCCTTACTCAGTACAAGCGCCTGGGTCCAGCTTCGGAGCGTTTCTAGAAAAAAAAACAACTATGGGTGAACAACATGCATACCGCGTCTGTTGTCCACGCAGACGACATCCACAATGCCAGACCTCTATTGAGAGCCTCTGTTGAGTACATCACGGTGTGGATCTGACCACGAAACCTATCTCACTAGTTACTGCCCAGGAAACATGTCTCTAACTCGCTACTGACCAGGAAACATATCTCTCACTAGTTACTGACCAAGAAACCACTGTCACTAGCGACTGACCAGGAAACCTATTTTTTTTACTATTAACTGACCAGGAAACCACTCTGTTGCTAGCTACTGACCAGGGAACCGATCTCTCACTAGCTACTTACCAGGAAACCACTCTGACGCTAGTTACTGACCGGGAAACCAAATTGTCACTAGCTACTGACCAGGAAACCAATTTGTCAGTAGTTACTGAATTGGAAACAACTCTTGCTAGGTACTGACCAGGAAACCAAATTATCACCTTACTGACCAGGACACCACTCTGTCGCTAGTTACTGACCATGAAACCAATCTGTCACTAGTTACTGACCATGAAACCGTTCTGTCACTACTGAACATTAAACCAATCTTTCCTTGTTACTGACCATGAAACCATTGTCACTAGTTACTGAACATTGACTCAATCTCTTACTAGTTACTGACCATGAAACCAATCTGTCACTAGTTGCTGACCATTAAACCAATCAGTCACTCGCTGCTTCCTTACTGAGCTAATTTGTTGCGTTGGGACTTCCTGTAATTACTAGTGCAATTATGACCACATGTTAAAACTAGGACGCTTCTCACCCTGGCCTGCAATTAACCATATATAATCAATATTTGTGTGTAAGATTTCTCTGCACAGTACAGAACAAATAAACAAAATTCTTTCATCATTGTGTAGACAATGAATTGTCCTCCATGAATAAAATTATGATACCCTGCTTTAATCAACGTGAAAGTTTCAATGATCAATGCATTTTGGGCGCACATTCACAATCCCATGGGGTAAATGGAAAACAGCAATCATGCAACTTGATGGGGTATTTATGCTTCGCGTGCAACGTCAAAACGTCATAGATCTAGGAAAATATAAACAATAGGCACAGATCACGATCTATACCGGCGCTGAAGTCCATGATCTTATGGGATACTGTGCTCTCTTGTGGTCATTTTCTGTAACTGTAAAATAGTGCCGTTCGATTTTATAAATAAATAAGTAAGTAAATAAATAAATAAATAAATACATACATATAAAAAACCAATGGTGCTCAAAAAGATTAAAACGAGACACTTGCAGAAAGGCAACTGTATTTTATTAAAATAATGAACCAGATACAATATGTATAGAATAATTATTCTGAGTTCCCATTTGTATGATGGCCTCTCATCATGCTATGACAATTCAATGGTACAGTATGTTTCAATATGTTGGCATGCATTTGGGGTGAGAGTCCCCAACGCTCTCACTACATACAATGAATGAGACTAATAGTATAAAGTGATGCGTTATTAAAGATGTGGTAAGAGTGGCTTTGGCAAGACCGGATAAAGACAGTGATGAAACAAAAAGCTCAATTGTTAGATATCAGAACTTGGATAAATACCATTATCTTACAGCTTTCTGTAGCTTTTAGTGTCTCCCTGCAGCCAGACCTTGCTTGTTCTCAAGTTAGTCCACATTGGTCAAGGAGGGGATAATTTAGGTTGAAGATGGAATCCCCACTGAAAAATGTTTTGATTAATCCCAGTGGAGAAATAGTCCATCACAACAAGTTTTGCTTGAATGAAAAGACCTTAAATCTAGTTACTGAATGAAATAAAATTAATCTGAGGTAGCCATTTACAGTATATCACAAGTCAGTGATATTCTGCACACGAGTATTTGGCTAAATCCCAGGGATTTACAGAAATCGTGGACTATATTCACTGGGATTTCAGACAAAAAGTGCTTTAGAATAAACGTTCACACTTGGGATTTGTACCCCAGGGTGCTTGCCTGTATGTGCTGTGCTCCAATGCATTCTAGATTTTGATTCAGAAATACTAGTTGGCAAAGCATGAACCTGTTAGGATGAGGACCCCATTAACACCAGGGATTAAAAGCCCTATACAGACAAAAGATTTATATAAACCCAAAGAGGGAACTAAGTCCCATAAAAGTGTAACCCCCTAAATGATGGAAACTGGTTTCCTTAATTAAACCAATTATGCAGGCAGCTTGGAATATTCAGATTCCAATCATTGTTTGTTATATTTACACCAATATTTCTGAATCTGGCTTGGAACACTATGTATCTTGAGACATTTTGCATCTAAACTGGGATTATAATGGCAGGTGTAAACGGGACCTAAGCAAAGATCCCTCCTCAATCAACAGGCTGACTTACAAGGGTCAGCCCTGCACCATCCAGAGAAATTTCTTATGCATAGTAAAAGTCTTGAAAATACACAGCTTACAGTTCAGAGAGGCGCTTTCAAATAGAGTGACATGCGAGAAATCACGTAAAAAATGTCCCTTTTTCATACATCCAACACTTAAGGTGCTGAAATAATTATCAAGTGGAAGCATTAATCATTTAACTTATGTTGTGTCCTTATACTAAGTACCTTTCAAACATGTCTGGTGACTATAGCTGTCCAAACACAGCCATTTTAACCACATGCAAAAGGGGGGAAATAGAAGAAAAGAAAGGAAAATGGTTTAAGAAACGTAGAGAGGAAAATAAAAAGTTGACAGCTTTGGGCTTAATTCAAATACCTAAATTGATTTTTTAAACTGTGAGTTAATAATTTAGTGGGTACCTCTGCAGAAGAGCATATCATTCACACTGTGACACTACTCTGATTACAAACTATGTATAAAGACTTAAACTTTTCTAGAGCTATTTCATGCATAGATTGTACAAAAAGGTCTGCAGTCTCACAAATGCTAAAAACAGTTCAGAAGAGCCAACTTTGAGGATTAAACAGACCATTCATTAAATAACTAATACCTTGAATGTCTTATTGAGTTACTAATTGTTACAAAGTGATACACAATTAATTAGTCTTTTTTGGTGTCCTGAAAATGTGATGTGTAAAAAAACCAATATCAATATGTCTGTGAAGGTACAAAAATGAAATTAAACACATAAAAACAATCTGAATTTTAATGTTAGCCTCACTAATCAATCTTCATACAATCACATACACACACACATATGCACATACAGCCAATTTGGGAAGTACCATACAGAGAATCCGCATTCTGAGACTTCTCCTTCAGTCATATGACCCCCACTGACTAAAGACGTGAGAGTATTTCTGGTGTTGTGCTTTCTGTGTCTCCCAGGACCATTAGGTTTCTAAACCACCCTAGTAAAACCTTCATACCCTGAAGGACACATTTTCAGTTATGCTCATACACATCACATACCAACCAGAAAACTGGCATGTTAAAGATATCGCTGCATTGTTTTTGCTTATTCAATGAGTCGCTAGTTCATCACTTGAACGGCTGCAGACCTGCCAATTAATTACAACTAACGAATCAAATTGCTGTTGTACAGTATCACCGTACCTGTTTTTGCACACAACACTGTTAATTCTTACATGCTTTTATGTACATTGTAGCGCTACTTCATCTGTTTTTAAAGCTTTTTCTGTAGGTTTGCAACAAGCCAATGGTGAAAATTATGAAAAAATAAATAAATAAAGGGTGCTTCACAAGGTTATTCTACGACTCTGGGGGTTGTTTAGGAGAAAGTTGCGACAGTACTAGCATTGGGAAAGTAAACACATGCATACTATAGAGTAAAACCTGGTGTCGCCTCCCCACCCTTCTCATTGCGATAAACTGTACAGACTTTTTCCCTGTCGAATGTTACAAAAACTGGCCACCACTCCCACTGAAGAATGTTCACTGAGTGAACAGAGACAATCGTTAACAAAAACCTGCTGGACTAAAAACAGAACATTGTGGGGTGGGAGGAAGAGATCAGGATCGTCATTGAAATGGACATCCGCCCTCTCACTGTAAAAAGCGCCATAAACATGAGCATATTGTCACGTGGAGAGAGAGAAAGGGGTGGAGGGGTAGGGAAAAACAAGAGGGCGGGACTAAGGTAAACATACCACTGCACAGATAAAAGCCTGAGAGATAATGCCGGCAGCACTAAAGCATGCAGGATGGAGAGGTGGTGGGAAAGAGGTGAGGGGAGGGGTCGGGGCAGAGACAGGAGGGACCCCCCGACCCCACCTCGGAAGGTGTTCAGGCTCTAGTCCCATACTTTGCACACAAACCTTCCAGAAATTTTCAAAATTCTTTTCAATAAAGAATTTTTTTTCTAAATCTAACGGGTCTGTGGGATTAGTCTGTTTATACTGTTTTTACTGTTCATACCATCCCCGGAGAGTAAATTCCCCCTTTTTTCCGTTGGTTGTTCAGTCTGGTCCACCTCTCAGTGAGCTGTTTGTGTTGGAGTGGGTAAGCAGTATAAAACGTTGAGTAAAGGGTTCGGGCGGTGTTGGTAAGTGGTAGGCGGGCGTCCGTCCCATCAGATACCCGTGGCATCAGGAAAGGGCCTCATCCTCGCCCACGTAGGGCAGGTCCATGCTCCTCATGCCCTCCCCGCTCTCCTGTTTCCTAGGAAACAAGACAAGAAAAACCAGGGTTCAAACTTAAGCAGGATCTATCTGTGCGCTAAGTGCCTCTCGTCACTCCCGTCCCTATCAAGAGACGCCTTCGGACAAAGCTCGCTCCGGGAAACCGAGCTGTGTGGTTTAACTGTTAAATAATCAGAGGCAGTGGGCAAGGAAGGTGTTCTGGCAAGCTGTTATCAGAATGTTCACGTCAAGGGTAGAAAGAGAGATGTGAAAATTGTTCGCTGGTATATGTCTATAAGAAATGCGAGGAGGGGATTGGGGCACAGCATGCAATGGAATAGGAAGGTAGCTATCTTATGAAAAATGGATGCTTCAGCCTTAAAAGACAGCTTCATTTCTCCCACAGATCAAGTGTAATTCGGTGCTCGGCAGGAAGAGGGTTGGTTGTCTTTCAGTGCAAACATTCTGGAGGTCGATGTTCATCGCAACCCAATCTTGACACTATTCATTGATAATAAAGGCTCAATCATTATTTCAAATGAATTGCTATTATGATTTACATTTGGAATCGATTCGCTGAGTCTCACAGCACTCTGCTTGACCTTGGAGAGAAGGGAGAATTTCAAGGCAGTTTCATCCAGACCAGAGATTTGCGAAAGCCAAAAGCACAGCGCCATACACATTGGCCAAAAATAAAACCCAAATTGCCTTCAGAAAAGAATTAAAGAGCTTAGCGAATTGTTCCCAAATTCAGTATTCTTCCAATAAGCCAAAGAGAACCCCTGCTAGGCCGACAAAATCCCCTTTTTTTCTTTTTTTAATCCCCCCACCCCCCCAAAAAATAAACCCTGTTAATTCACAAATCAATAATCATTTGCACTTGGGAGACTGCGGCGCCATTTCGAAACTTGAGTCAACCTGTCTTTTTCTGGGATACTCTGAATGCAATGAGACTGCTGTCAGTCCTTTTCTGTTACTGCGAGGGAGAGCGAGAGCTTATTGGATGGGGGCACTGATGAAATGGAAAGGACAGCCTGGCTTCTGTTTGTTTCTGCTGTATTCATTTACTGAATCATCGCACGCCACTGCTTAAAATGCTGCAGAAACTCTTAAGAGTCAACTCATCATTTCAAAAGGATCAAAACAGATATAAAAGCCAAACTGCCCACCACTACCATAACCGCTTTACTGCGCGAGGTAGTCAGGACAACAATATAAACATACGTCATCACAACAGGACATGACATAATAGCCATTAAGGGGAACTGACCAATATGTGTGTCAACAGTGACGGAATGTGAAATATGCGTTAAACGTCCGTGTTCCCCTCATTATAACAAAAGTTTGCCAAACTTTACATCCCCAGTGGCCAACACCATACAGGGAACTTGCTGGTTCCATTGTCAAACCTTGGGTTATTTAGTGTACTCCATGCCATGTTAATGGTACCCAGCTAGGAAGGCACAGACAGTCCTGAAGTCATTACATGCTTTGTCTACGATGAATTCAGCAGTGTGTCGCATTTCCCGCTTAACCTTTGTTGGTGAAGGAAGAGGGGAAAGAAGCTACAGTATATATACAGAGTCTGATGTGTGTGTTTCCCAAAGACTTAACACTGCACATAAACGCAAGAACATGCTAGTAATCCTAACCAGATTCCCGAAGGATGAAGTGTTTCGGGCATCTGGTTAGGATGCCTCCCGGACGCCTCCTTGTGGAGGTGTTCTGGGCACGTTCAGCTGGGAGGAGGCCCGGGGCAGACCCAGGAGTCGTTGGCGGGATTATATATCCTGCCTGGCCTGAGAACGCCTTTGGGATCCCCCAGCATGAACTGGTGACGGTGGCCAGACTGCCCACTGCTCCTAAGTAGTTAGGATTAGTCAAATGCAGAGGAATAATTTCCCCATGAGGATTAATAAAGTGCAACTTTAACTTTTTAACTTTAAATAACCCTAGTTTGTGATTTCTGAACACCTGATTTTTCTAAAAGTGTCTGGAGAGGAGCACTGCACGAGGTATAGAAAAAAAGGGGCTCTTTGGAACAGAAGAAGTAATTTGTGAAACATACTAGGAAGCAAAGCAAAACATGATTCCAAGGCACTCCTCTTGATATAGTTAACAAGTCTCTATTAACACATGACACACACGAAAACTTGACCTCCACGTTGCAGCCCAGAACAGCCTTCATAAGGGTTCAGTACTTTCTCCCAAGTAGGTTCAGCAAACAACCTGTCTCCAGCTAACCTTGTTTTTCAATTGGAAATGATGAAGTGCTGGACCTTTGGAGGTTCACATAGAGCATATTTAAGTTTGTAACTAGGGTTATTATCTCAGATAGGATCAGAAATATGTGATCAGGAGGCTGTGATCCATATGTGAGCAAGCCTAGCAGCCTGATGAGAGACGGGGGCAGAGATAGTACACTGCAGCGAACAATCCATCTACTTGACTTCTAAGAGAGATAAAGTTAGAGTTTGTGGTGTCTTACGTTAACATTTGTCCAGGTGTAGAGAGGCTGAGCCGGTCCTCCCTACGGCCCCAGTCAAAAGGGTTCCCAAAAGAGCGCTTCCTCAACATGGTCCTTACCAAGATCTGAGAATGAAGAGTGCAAACTAGTGTCCACATCCGCAAGGTGCTACAAACAACTGGTACCCAAAAGAACTCAAAAAAGAATATTATTAGATTTGAAGAAGGAAAAAGTCAACAACACAACATCACTCAACTGTTCCCTTTGGTAGAGAATGGTAATTATACTACAATGATAGGACTTGTTCTACAGCTGCATTTGAAAGAGTTGCAAGGTCGCAATTAGTAACCAATGCAAACAGTCTCCCTGACCTCCACTAGACTGTCAGCAGAACCCAGTTACTGATCATTAATCTGAGGGCATAGCGAAAAGCATAGAGGACTGACTGGATTTCTAATCTCACGTTCATCTTATGTATACATTTTAAAAAGCATTATACAGACGGGCTTTTCTTCATCATCATCATTATTACGACTATTAGTTTACTGTTAGCCAATTTGTTGCTTGTCTCATGGACTTTCATTGATTAGGATTTGATGGTATGCAATTGTGATGGGCATCACTAATCAATTATTTGAGTATTTGAAATGGATATAAAATGATGTGTGGCTTTAAATAATTTCTTATGTAAAGTTTTCTAACAGTGCACAGTGGTTAGACTACGCAGCACTGTTGCACTGCACTAGGCCCATTAGTACAGAAACCGTTCAGTGCTATGAAGTGCAAACTAACTGCACAAGAAAGTCCATATGCTCAGGACGCTTGTATTCCTGCTCGTCTGTTCAGCCGCAGAATAAAGACGGTATCTGCCAAGCATTTATGGAGCCTGTGTTTGGCATCTAAAAATAGACTGGGTTACAACCGATTGTACGACTCCAAATTCAGGCGATTATCCAAATAGAAAATGCCCAACCCTTTCCTGTAAAGCACTTTGTAACTCTGTTCTGAAAAGTGCACCATCAATCAGGTATCTCATGATGGATCTCACCACAGTGGCAAGGCTGGGGATGTGTTTCACTGAGTTCTCTACCTCCTCTTCTGTCACCTCGATCAGCATGCAGCAGTTGTCATCTTCTGGAGGGAGAGGCTCTGCACCGTGCCTCGTCACCCACAGGTGCACCTGAACTCACATATGAGATGAGGAGAACATGTCAGTGTTCTCTCTCTCAAAACAGTAACAAACGTCAGCTGACCACTGAAATGATTCATCTGTGAAAAACACAATTGATTTAAGGCAAGAAACAATTACAAGGAAATAAGTGTGTACAACAAATGAGTGAAAAATAGTGCAAATGGTAATTCATCCTGGTTTAGTCGCCTTATGGCTTGGAGGTAGAAGCTGACTCAGAACTGGTTGGCCCGTCACCAGATAAACCAGAACCACTTGCCAGACGCGAGCAGAGGGAACAGTTTGTGACTGGTGTGACTGGGATCATTGTTGATTTTTGGCCACATTATTCCTCTATTCTATTTCTAAATTATTCCAGAATAATTACAGGGTTTTGCCATTTTGATTAGTGTACAATAACTATGCTGAAAATATCAGTAATATAACGTGCTGAATAATAATAATATTAATAATCGGATCTTTATTGAGCCCCATGGGGAAATTGCCCTCTGCATTTTCACCCATCCTGATTACTTAGGAGCAGTAGGCAGCCACAGTGCAGTTAGGGGCTCAGTGACTTGCTCGGTCCTAAATAATTAGGATGGGTCAAAATGCAGAGGACAATTTCCCCATGGGGATCAATAAAGTTCCAATTATTCATTATTGTTATTATTATTAGAATTGCAGAATATTATTTCTTAGCATAATGTGCAATCCTTGAAGACCTGGATCATTTCATAATCATTTTGCATTCCTTTCCTGAAATTCCTGGCCTGTGTAGAAACTGTATTCCTTCAGTCTCTGAGGAGTCTCTCCCTCTCTCTCTCTGTCTCTCTCTCACACACAAACACACACACACACACACAACCAAACGTGAAACTTGACTTCAACTTGACTTCTGCTTTTGGGAGCATAATGCTCATTCACAAAGCTCCTTCAGTGATGTCTAAGGTGAACCTACACTCTACATGCATATAAAGAACATACAATGCAAAATAATGTAATCACCCCACAGGTTTGACTATATTGAGCTAACCTTGATTTGTGGGACTGATATTCTGGTCTCTGGATTCTTGTCTAGCATCCTCAGTAGCAGGTCTTTCAGATCTTCTGATATGTCAGTGCTGTTGTTAAAGCAAGAACAATCATTAGCTGCAGGTTTGCTTAATTTAAGCTGTTAGGCAGATAAAAAAACATACATATTACAGTGCAGTGAAAAAATAAGTACAACCCATGAAAACATTTGTCTTTTTCAACACAGTTAGACTCATGGAAAACATCCCAATTTCAACACTTTTGACTGTTAAAGATGATATAATTCAACAAATGACAGTGGAAAATCATACTTTGTCATGAATTATTGAACAAAACTCAAGAGAAATATAATTTTGTCATAAGTAAGTATATCCCTAACACCATTCTATCAAATGTCTACATGTTGAAGCAGGTGTACCAAACAGGTGCAAATGATTAAAGCATCATTGAAGAATGTAATATAGACGTCCCTGCCTCCTATAATCAATGGAAACCTAGTTTAGTTGTTGTTGACTTGTGTGATACCGTCATGCCAGGATTAAAAGAGCTTTCTGAGGCACTGAGAAGAAAGACTGTTGATGCCCATGTGTCTGGCAGGGGTTTTAAAGCCATCTCCAAGAAACTTTAAGTTGACAATTCCTCTGCCTGAAAGATCATCTATAGATGGAGAAAATTCAGCGCAAGAGCTGACCAAAGGATACTTAGAGAAGTCCCTAAGAACCCCAGGGTAACATCAAGGGATCAACAGACAACTCTGGCATCAGTCAGTGTCAAAGCATATGAGTCAACCATCAGAAAGAGACTGCACAAATTTGATCTACATGGGAGATCAGGAAGGAAGAAGCCTCTGCTCTCAAAAAATATATAAATGCATGGCTGAAGTTTGCCTGACAAAACTTAGGTGAAGAACAGTACCACTGGGACAGTGTGCTCTGGACTGGGGATGTCACGACCCAATCCAGAAGATTGGTATTTATATTGGTATTGGTATTTAATATACTTTAACTTAAGAATAACTATAACATCATCATATGATACATTTTAGATCATGTGACATAACATTCGAGATGGGGACCGAAACCTGTTTTTCAAATAAGGAACCAGTTCAAGGTGTGAAATAATTGAGAATTGATGTCCATGAACACAATCAATTCTGCAATAGCGCCTCAGGGCATCTCTGTCATGCAAATATTTGATCATACAACAAGGGAAGTAAATTCATAGAAGCTAAATGCTGGTGATTTGGAGCAGTAACTGGTCAAATTGTTTGGGTCCACTCGTCAAAGAGGCAGCGAACACTGAGGAAAGTTGACTGAAATATAATTATCCGGTCATGCTACTCATTAATTTGATAATGGAGTTGAATCATTCAGCAGAATCAATGGTATTGGAATCAAGTAAATCCTAATGATCCCCATCCCTAAATAACATACGTTTCATGTAGGGATCAGCAACAGTATTAAATTATTCAAATATCGAAAATGGCCGCTGAAATGTTTTCATTGCTTGAATGAAATAGCATTCTTTTGGTAGCATATTGGGATAGCTTCAAGACTGAGCGTGACATCATTGTTTTGAAAATGGCTGCCAGGCCAAGCACTGTGAAGTTTAACAACAGTATAAAAAACGGGCAACAAGGGCAAAGTCTGTCACGATCAGAACTACTTTTGTCACCGGCTTGTCTGTTCAAGGGAATTATACAGCAGAGGAAGAGGGGTGAGTTTCACTGTTTAAACATTAGCATGCCAAAACATTAGCATTAACCACAACGCTAGGA
>OMOX01182618.1:0-10628 GCA_900312595.1 Guentherus altivela | reverse complement strand
GGGACCCCCCCACGGGTTGTGTGGGCGCCCCCCCCCCCCGCCCCCGACAGTCTGCAAGCCGCAGCTTCGAGCAGCAGCATCCGTGATGGAGGATTTGAACATGGTCCATTCGGACTCAACATCCCCCTCCTCCCCCAGGACAAGGGGAAACTCCTTCGGAGGTGCAAATTAAAAGTCTTCCGGACAGGGGCCTCCTCCAGACATTTCCAGTTCACCCGCATTACACGTTCAGGTTTCCCAGGTCTGTCCGGGAGCCTGCCCCACCATCTGATCCAACTTGGCACCAGGTGGTGATCGGTTGACAACTCTGCACCTCTCTTTACCCGAGTGTCCAAGACATGCAGACGCAGATCTGATGAAACGACTACAAAGTTGATCATTGACCTTTGACTCTAGAGTTAACTGGGTAATTCTGCTTTTACTTCAGTAAAACATTTTGTGGACTTTTCCGACCACTGCTTTCACCAAAGTTGTGAAGCAAACACGCCCATGCAGACTGGCCTTAAGTGAGGCTCAAATATTTTATAATTTGACTTGCTCTTTTGTCTTGGATTGTCTATATGATCCAAATGAAAAGTGGAGGGAAAATAAGTCTTCTTCTCGAGCTTCAGGTGAGGACCATCGTTCATTGGGCTTCGTGTTGGTAGAGGTTTCTTCAGGGCTCTGGTCTCTTCAGTCAGGGTCTGGTTTGGGCTTTCCATTTCACCCAGGCATTCTCCAGACGTTCGTGATGTAGTTTTTCTTCTCACATCATATCTCCCTGGTGGCCACCCAGTTTTTCACCAGGCAGAGCTCCCGTTCGTGGTTGGCCACCTCCGCCAGCAGGGGAACGGTCATCGTTACCATGTTGAGTAGCTGGAGAGCGCTGCTGGTGTGATGCACCTACTGGGCTGACATGTCACTTGGGACCAGGATTGTCTTGCTGCTGCTGTGGCTCATGTTTAGATATTTCGCTGTCGTTTGGAAGCCTTGTTCTTGACATGGGGTTCGTTCATCAAAGTTAATTGACTCAAGAACCCTAAAATGTTCTAAACTAAATCTGGTGACGTCATTCAGAACCTCTTCATCTGGGGCAAAGTGGAATCTCCGCATTGCCCACAATGCTCAGGCAGGGGGACGTTGGAGCACATCCTGAGCTGATGCCGAAAGGCTCTTGAGCAGGGCTGGTATACCTGGCATCATGACCAGGTTCTGAAACCCATTGCAGAAGCCGTCAGCATGGGAATCAGTACCTGCAGAAGAGTACGCCCCATCACCCAGATGATCACCTTCGTGAAGGCTGGAGAGCAGCTGCCAAGAACCACACGAGCCAAGAATCCATCAGGAATCCTGGCAACTGCGCAGGACTGGCAGCTTGCTTTGTACTTGGTGAAATAGCTGAAGTTTCCACGGCGTATCCCCATGACCACCCGGAGGCCATACATCCTCCTGGTCTCAGAGGCGACCAAAAACATTGTCTTGTTGGAACCGATAGTGCCGCGGGAGGACCGTCTAGAGGAGGCCCACAAGAGAAAGAAGTATGAAGAACTGGTCGTCGACTGCCCCCAGCAGGGCTGGAAGGCAAGGTGTATGCCCATCGAGGTTGGCTGCAGAGGCTTTGCCGGGCAATCACTCTACAAAGCCTTGAGTGCACTGGGCATCACCGGAATGGAGAGAAGAAGAGCCATCAAGAATATTACAGAGGCAGCGGAGAAAGCCTTGAGATGGTTATGGATCAGGAGAGGAGGACCATGGGGAGTAGCGAATGGCACTTCAACACAAGTCGGGGTCTGATCAACCACGCCTAGGTTGCCTGGGTGAGGGTGTCTGATGTTGAAAGACCCAAAACACGCGATTCCCCAGGTTCCATCATTGATGATGTGTTCTGGAGCATCTAGGAGATGTTTTTTTATCAACTGTACTTTGTAAATATGCAATAGGTGCAACATCATGCTCAGTGATTAAATTATTGGTCCATTGCAACATCACACATCCAGCATGGTTAATAAGTAAACCATATTTGGATCATCACCCTTCACAATAATTTGACCAAACAGCATTACACATCACAATCCAAATCAGAGATCTCTGCACACAATTTTAGTGGTTATTTAAAACACTGGTTAAACACTTCAAAATGACTGGTGTCACACTTCCGACAAGATACCATGTGCTATATTTCTGAGGATGAACAGACTATGTGTATAACAAGGGTACCGTTTTACCCTAACGCCCCTAAAATCACTACCAAGCCGTCTAGGAACTCTGCAGTGACACACCAAATTGCATGCAACCATATTTATTTTCATTTAATTACAGGTGCAAACTAAGGCAGATGTTCATTTTTACTGTTTTTTTTTTTTAAATTCAAATGAAAAATTCAGTTGATCACTGAATTCATTGTGAATCCACTCTTAACAGTGGCTTTCTTCTCCTTTATCAATTCTGCCAACAAGAATAAATCAATAAATCTTCATCTCTGGCATAATTAATTTCACGGCAGTCTATATGTCCTTTAAAATAATGAAAATTAAGTTTGTAATACTCATATGTTGTGCAATCATATTTCACTACCCGTAGTAACATTATATTGGCCTCTAAGCAGCAGCAGGTCAATTCATTTAAAGTCTTTCAGTTGCAGCATTCATAAGGGTTTTAATTCCCTCCTAGATACAAAATGTCTTAGCTCCTTTTTAATATTCTATTCTGAAGACTTAATTTTGCAAGCATTTTCCTGGTGAACATGGGGGAACTAGCCAGGTAGGCGCTGCTAAAATATACACCTTAATTGACTATCCATGAAAATTCCTTTTCAAGATAGCCTTTAATGTTTATTATCTGATCAACCTGTATTTATTTATTAATTTATAATTAATTTTAATTTGTTTGTTTTTTGGGGGTGTCAGTGAGCGATCAAAATAAAGTGGAAGTACTGAAGCGCTTGAAACACTGGAACGAGTGGGAGCGAGAACGTAGAGGTTAAATAGCCAAATAATTCATCCATCTGAACAGTTCAAATGAATTGATACAGATAGAAGAGCTGAGCTGCCACCACTGTTCTGAAGCAAAGTGTTTATAAAGTGATTCAAATACATGGCGTATTAGTGCCATAATAGCATGTTTGGAGATTTATTTTATACACCTTATTTCTATAGTGACCAACTTTGCTATCAAATAAAACAAATTTAGTTTTCGGCAAGGTGAGTTACAATTTCAGGAATGATTTCTTATTTTTGTGAAAATTTGGAAGGCTTGCTAAAGAGACTTATAAACGTACGATTTAGAAACTCCTTGGAGGGCGAGATGTATAATATGCGACCAACAGCTGTCCTCTTCCCATGGTCCATGGAAATCAGTGTTACTCAACAGTCTTACAATGTAAGCCATCTCATAAATAATTTAATTATACTCTTTCACACACTTTCATGATAAATATGATTTTGAGTAGAATTCTAAGGACGCAATTAATCCAATACTCGTTACACACAATCATGTGGTTTAACAACATTAAATGCATAATAAAATGCCCTGATGACAAGAATTAAGGAAAAGTATTTTAATGAGCAACTGCATTTGAATTGGTCAAATTTGGTCATTAAGACCAAAGGGTTGGTACATAATTATTGAGCGTCAGCCTTAATTGCTTGTGCATTTCATTGAAGTGCGCAAAATATTAACTATGGAAATAAGCCAACTAAATCAATTTTCAGTTGTCAAGGCTGACGGTACTTTGTCTTAACTCACTTCAGTCCTGACATTGCAGCAATATTTAACAAACCCCAAAGTCTTATGCATGAATGCTTTTAAGTCTTGAGCGATCTAGGACCCATTTTCCTGCAGAGATCAATGAGTAAAAAGATGTTTGACGTCCTTGTTGCTGTATTGAAATACACATGTTCCAGTTTGGCCAGCACAATACTACATTATATTGCAGTTATTTGGACAGGTGTTGCGGTTTCCACATGAAAACAAAAACAGGAACTTATGAAAGAAGAGTCACAATGGGGACAACTTGCTGTGTTTTTATTAGGCATATTATCACATTGCATGCTAGAGAAAATAAAGGCCCATTTGAAATTCAAATAACATAGCTTTATAACACAATGACATATTGTGAACTATTACAATTAGATTCCCATTGGCTGTCCTCTAATGGATGGATAGGGGTGACATGGCACAAAAGCAACATAATAGAGAAAGGCAATAAAATAGAGATCAATGATAAAGGACTCAGCATGAACAGTGAAATACATTGTCTTCTGTTGAGATATATGGCATATAAGGTGCTGTAGGATCAACAGTTAAGTTCTCTTGAAAAGACACTCAAGGTATTTATAATCACCAGTCTTTAAAAACGAACTGCTATGGCACAGTACAGTCACAATGAAGTTATGGAAAGAAGGCATTTATCAGAGGAAGTCAGGGATCTCTGAATGAACTATCACAGAGGAGCTTGGATGCTGAAATCTTGCAAAAGGTATCCTAACAGTGGCAACAGCCAACCTGTTGAGACAATGTGGACAGGCAATATTGTCAGTAACAGGAATAGGTTCTACCAATTGGGAATAACATGGTGGACATGAACCAAAAGTAACAACAAAATACTCTTTGTTACTTGTTCATGAAGCCAACCATTTCCATTGCTTGAAATATAATATTGCCCAGAGATCATAACCTTAACAAAAAGAAAGTTAAATAAAAACAAACACCGAATACTAAAACAGAAGAATAGGTAAACCTGTCTGGGAAACAATTACGTGTGTTTCACAGAATGGTCAGTTGAAATAAGACTGACAGTATGCTCACACCAGCACCACACGACCCATTATGGTTTTAACATCGTCTACCTAAACAAGTCCATCTCCAATTTCAAAAACACTGAACTCACAGCTCAGTAGCTTTCTGTTCTCACATTGTCAATGAGCGATTGAAGTCATAGTTCATCTGTTTTTCTTTGTTAACATTGTAAATTATGGATTGTACAATTTCAAATTCCAAAAATAAAAAGTTATGTTCACCCTAAAAGGAAGAGTCCCCATGTGACATGATGCTGTCTGTTGCAGGACATATATCATAGGTTAACATATAGGGCTCGGCATCACTTT
This sequence comes from Guentherus altivela, assembly GCA_900312595.1. NCBI lineage: Eukaryota > Metazoa > Chordata > Actinopteri > Ateleopodiformes > Ateleopodidae > Guentherus > Guentherus altivela. The sequence continues at coordinate 5,544 of OMOX01182618.1, read as the reverse complement.
TTCATGATATGATTATTCAAAACAACTGTGGGAAATCATTTTTTTTAATGAAATTGATTGAATGAAATAGCGGCCTTTCAGTAGAGTATTGGTACACAGTAGCTTTAAGACTGAGGGTCACATCTTTGTTTTGAGCATGGTCGTGGCAGAGACCAGTCAGGCTGCTGGGCCAAGAAAAAAAAGTGTAGTAATGTCACAGCAAAGTTTATCATGCTCAGGACTACTTTCGTCTCCAGCTCATGTTTACTTGCTTATATAAAGGACAGTCCTGGTAAATTGTTTGTTTCCCTTCTGTGCTAATCAAATTTGTATGAAATGAAATAATGACAATGAGGCATGATAAACAATGTGTGCATTTATTTCACGTGGTATTTTAAAAAGACACTGAGCTAAATTACAACTGTGCCATTCAACAAATCCCCCTATTTCAAGTCAGAGTAAGTATTGCGGTAAAGTAGTTTTTGACAAATTGAATGACTTGCAAGGTCAATATTTCCTTACATCTGATGACTGCGTGCAGTCTGGGACTGATGTAGGTTAATGATGCGATTCTTTGAGATACTCTGCCAAGCTTTTACTGCTGCTGCTGCTGTTTCAGACTTCAGTTTCCTTTTGAGCAGGTGAAAACCATTTTCAGTGGGGTTTAAATCTGGTGACTGACTGGTCCAACTCAAACACTTCCATATTTTCTTCCCCATAAGCTCCTTTGTTAAGTTTGCTGTATGTTGTGGGTTGTTGTCCTGCTGCATGATACAACTTACATCGAATGGGTTTGCTGTTATCGCTCTTTATATTGGTGGACAAAGTTTCTGTATGCTTTAACTGTCCTTCTGTTGCTGCCATCACTGGAGACATAATCAATAAAGATCATTGAACCATTTCCAGATGGCGCCAACCGCCATAAAGGTTCAGGTAATCACACTGCCTCCACCATGTTTGACAGATGAAGTAGTATGCCAAGGGTCCAAAGCAGTCTCTCTTTATCAACACTTTCACCTTTCAATCACTCTGGTAAAGGTTTCTTTGTCTCATCTGTCCAGAAGTCAAATCTTGCCTTTCTGTTCTTGGAGATGATGAGAAGTTTACATGTGGAAGTGCAGCCTCTGTAATATGCCTCTCTCAGTCTTCTGTGCAAAGTTTTTCACCGCCAATGTATGGAGATCATTCGCAATAGGTCGAGCTAACAATTTAAATTTTTCCCCCACATCTCTTATCATCCTGTCAATTTCTGATGTCTGCCGCAGAAGGCCTGATTGCTAGTGATTCCTAAGTCCTCCAGCAGTTATTTCATCTCCAGGACATTCCATACTACTGACTTTGGAAAACACAAACCTTCAACCTGTAAAAGCTCTAGATTTTCTCTTTCATTCTAACAATAGCTTTGTCTGTTGTCATACTGTTCTCTGGCCCTCATCTTGTCTTGGACCTTTAAGCCTATAAAGTAACTCTACAAACACTTTCTAGGGATATACAGTAACCCATGCCCTCGATACCCAAAGTTTTCCATTTATAAATAGAGTAATATGGTAAACCTGTGAAATTTGAAACAGGTGGTCATGTGTCCCATTACTTATGCTGAGTTGAAATAGGGGCTCTTGACTCATCAATGGCCTTGATGTAATAAAGCTCAATGTCTGCGAAAAAAATAAAAAAACATGAAATAAATGCATTGTGAATTTTCTTTGGTCATTCTTTCATTTAAAAATACAACTTTGATTAGTAGAGGAAAAATAACCAATTTGCCAGGACTGTCCCAACACTTTTACATTATACACCCACATATATACATATACACACACACACAGTGGATTCCACTGGCACGTGGTAATTAAGAAGCTAATGATGTTAAGCTGCTATGATTTCAGGTCTGAATAGTGCCTAATATAGACAAGGTATATCTCAATAAAATGTTTTTCATGCCTTTGAAGTTCAGTTTATTATTTCTCTTCCGTTACATTTGTCCTTCAGTGGTTTGATGCCATAGTTAGCATAAACATTAAAACAATAGGGCCAACTAGTCATAAGTATGAAGCCAATCGTGCCCTTTAGTTTCAATTGATAATGCTAACAATGTTAACAAGCAATTTCAGGGAAACTGAAGGACAAATGTACCCTCCAAGTGTCTGGTGAAGATACACAACCATGTAAAATAAATGAATGTAACAAGTAAAACAGTTCAAAATAACTGTAAACTTAGAGACCGGATTTTATGACAGCACCAGGTATTGGTTCTTCTTATCTTCAAATTTAAGTCCACATGAAATGAAAAGTGACATTTCAGAGCTTTTAGTACATGTTCTTTGGCTTAACAGGAACCTTGATTACAGTATCTAGCAAAAGAAAAAAAAAGACATTAAAAAACATCTGAGGTATACGTTTACAGGCTCACTTCCAGAAAAACAAAACAAAACAAAATATATATATGTTTTTACAGAGAGTCAGTGTACTTGTGGGGAGGCATTCAATGAAAAGCTGCCGTAGAATGCCACCATTCCCCCCCCCAAAAAAAATACAAAAAATATCAGAGTGCTCTACCTACTCTGGAGCAAAACTCCTCTCCCTGATAGAGTGGTGACTCAGTGTGAAAGGAGCAAAAGAGACATAATGTTTAGCAGATAAGAGCCGCAACGGTAAATTGTACTATGCAAATTTCTATACGGAAATGCATATGGTGTTAGCAAGTCGTAATGGTAACATATGCTATTTAAACTCTATTCGTTTATATGAAAAGTACCAGCGAGCTTGGACAGTAACTCACATTAATAATAATAATTGGGACTTTATTAATCCCCGAAGGGAAATTGTCCTCTGCATTTGACCCATCCAAATTACTTAGGAGCAGAGGGCAGCCACTGAGCGGCACTCCGGGAGAAGGGGATCAGTGTCTTGCTCAAGGACACTTCGACGAGTAACCAGGACCAGCCGAGGATCGAACCGGTGACCTCCGACTGCCAGACCAACACCTAACCTCCTGAGCTACTGCCGCCCATTATATAGAATCCCATTGGCTTTACTATTGTCAAGCAACTGACATGTCCGACCCTAAACTGTTTTCCGTCAAAAAAAAGAATCAAATCATACACCTCACATCATTTAATTTCATCACTCACTACCAGGGTGTAGTGTGAGTCTAAAAGTCTGACCACTGAAACCCCACCAAGGAACGACTGACTAATTATATCTGGACACAAAGGACTGCTAACTTCAGAGATGAAGTCACTCATCCCCAATTAAAGGAATACTTTGACATGTTTGTGTTTTTCCATTTACCAGGCAGTTTCACATTTATACTTCTAGTTCCCTATAATAGCTTTTTAGCATTACTGCCATTGTTCATTAAGAGACATAGCTTTCTGAAAGCTCAGAGACAGCTACTGTATACCCCATCAATTTCAATGAGGAATGTTTACAAGAAATCTTAAAAGAAAGCGAAGAACAAATGTAGACATTCCAACATGACTAGTGTCTGGTGAAGAGAAAAAAACAACTGACATTCAACATGTGTTACTTTAACATAATGACTAAATAACTGAATGCCTTGAAAAATGAGAGGATGAGACTGTTGTGAAGAAGCAAACAAATATTCCAGATCATAGTGGTGGGCAAAACTCTGCTTTTCAAATGCTGTAATACCCCAATCTATCAGTGTTTCTACAATGAATCTGACCGCAGGACTGATTATCTTTGTACACTTTACACACAATGCAGTGAGGTGGAAGGCAGCCCAACAGGCTGATCATTGACCTGTCATCTACTGAGGTTGGCTTTTAGGTGAAGGCATCCAACAAAAGGTGCTTCCATCAAGGTTAAAGTTAATTAAGCGCTTATCATCCCAAATTGCTTGGGGGCCGGATATAAAATGCTGACTTCACAGTTCCAATATCTTAGTACCATGAGAAACCAGACCTCAGTCTTTTTGAGAGGGGTTTGTTATTTCGTAATTTAGCTGTATATTATCTCCATGTCCAAAAACTCACTATTATGTTCTTTTCTGACAGTAGGTAGATTGCCTACTACTCAACCCCTATACTGTTTAATAGCTACATTCAGTAGGCCACCAATTAGCTCCTACTACATAGATTCCTGCAGTTTGAAGTATTAAAACACAAATCTACTTCCGAAAAGTAACCAGGAATCCCATACTGCATTGAACACGGAAAGAAGAATACAGCTGGGCATTTTTGGTACACTTAAGTATGCATAAAATACTTGACCATCAGAAGGGTTGTTTACTGAAACTCCGTACTGAAAAGTCCATACTTCAGAGTTTTCAGACACGGGGCATGTCAAACCCTGGATCTGGTATGCTGCTGGTGCATCTGGGAGGAGCCCAGGGTCTTCGGCTTGGCATACTGGATCACATGATCTTAGACGGATGAGAGTTGGCTGTCTGCTCTACTTAAAGATCTCAAACCAACCAGACTCATCAAATCGCATTATGCAGCTTTCTTCAACTGGATCAACTGCTGACAGTTCGAAGCAAAAAGGTATTGAATGTTATTTCTTTCACACTTGGGGGTAGGGGGGTCATCATTGAAACAATAGCTTGCAGGTAGCTGTATCCCTTGATTTCAATGGAAACATAAGAACAACACCATTTTATGGAAAGACATATGTAGAAATTCCCCATACCCATGTGTGGGAGAAGTTAGTGTCTGGTGAGGACAAATAACATCCAACATGTCGAAGTATTCCTTTAAAGTATAATAACCTACTTAAATTCAACATCTGAATGTTCCTTTCACATCAACAAAAATAACCACGTAGTTAGCATACACACCCAAAAAAATTTTTACATGTAATATCTAGCATGTACTGTATGTGACATCTACATGCACACTTGTAACTATCATAATAGTATTTTCCATTTTAATATCAGTACAAAAAGAGGCCTTGTTCTATAGTGTATGGTGTCAGGCAGGAACAGGAAGCGGAAGTGTAGATCCTGCTGCAGTAATCTCATCCTGACAGGAATCCGCAAGAGGGCTTGGCTGTAGGTTTACAGCTGAGCAGTAAAAAAACAACTCACTTCTCCATGATTCTGGCTCCGTCTTTATCTCTATCTCTGGAAGGAGGGGGTAGAGTTAGATGTCAAGACTTCAATACTGTAGTTGGAAAGTGTCAGGATTGGAGCTGGAAGGTATAGATCACCCAACTGGAGCTGGAAGGTATAGATCACCCAACTGGAGCTGGAAGGTACAGGTCACCCAACCGGAGATAGAATATCGGGATCACCCAACTAGAGCTGGAAGGTACGGGTCACCCAACTCCACCAGCTTTGATCAATTCATACTGGACGCTGAAAGATGAGGGTATGTGTCTCAGCTCTCATCATCTGGATGTGGCTGTTCCAACAGTCGGATGTGTGTGAAAGGGAAGTGGCCTCTTTTCCCCTTACACTCCCCCTCCCACTGGCCATTAACGTTGATCTTAGTCACCTTCACCGTGTCGCCCACCTGAAGAACAAACACACAGACACACCCCCCCATTACAGAGGAAATGTGGCAGTTCTTTCTTACCAGCTTAATATTCAACATACGCTGA
>OMOX01181230.1:0-10710 GCA_900312595.1 Guentherus altivela | reverse complement strand
CCGCTTATTTCTCCTTCCATCAATGAGCTTCAATTAAGCGCAAAGTATGGCTTGCAAATGAGAGGGGCTATGACAAATGATTACTGTTATTGCTTGGTAGGCATCAGACAATCAACAGAATATTGAGAGAAAGAAAAAATCACTTTGAAAATGTTTCAACTGTATTAACAGTAGACTAGTTAAAAGGCAAAAACACTAAATACATACGTGAACAACCTCCCATCATGAAATGTCTTCCAGAATCAATATTTTGTCAGAATTTAGCTGGTTTTAATATCAACGACAGGCCATGGCGGACCTCCACAGATTCTGCAGGGAGCGCGGCATATTCTCAGTTTATGGTCCAGAGCAACTTTGTGTACACGAAATCAGAGGGAAAGTGGAGCTAAGAATGAAATTTGTCACGGAAAAGTGAAGTGATGTGGAAAAACAAATGCAGACGATGACATCGTGAAACGTGGACCATGCCAAACCACCTCTTGTCTCCAGTAGTAACAAATGCTAGATACAGTGCGAGGAAACTCCCAGCAGTTGAGAGAAGCATCACTAAGTTAAAAACACAAGATAATAACCTATATTATCTGCATAGACCTTTGTCTGTACATGGTTTTGTTGTTCTGTTTCGATTCCTTCATCATTTTGCTATATGTTGTATACATTAGAGGCGAGGTTGGCTTTTCATTTTTTTCATTCCAAAGGTTATATGAGTTAAGATATATAAATACAATATTTATTTGTTCTGTGAATGCTGGTCTTGAAAATGTGGTTTTATAAAAGATTAAACTCAATAGCATTCCTTTCATGTGTGATGGATGTTACAGTACTGCTGTCTGTTGTTGCCAGGGGCGGATGGCTCTATTCATAATCATGCACTATCTTTGGGTATGTGTTTGAGCTAAAAATCAAATACAATGAGAGAAATTCAATTTTTAGGTATTTTCTCTATTGATAAAATCATGGCTGACTAAACTACAATGGTAAAAGCACTATGTTAATGTTTTGAGACAATGTTTGAACCAATAAACATATATTCTGGTTACTGAAGACTATCGTCTTTGAAAGTATAAGAAAAATTTCAAGTGTTTTCCATGGTCCAATGGAAAGAAAAACAAACAGAACAAATTGCCGAAAAACGTAATATCAAATCACAATACTTACAGAATCACAATACATATGGAATTGGCAGCCCAAGTATCGTAACACTATCATATCAGGTAGCCTGCAGAATCCCGTCCCTAGCTTGCTGACAGTTCATAAGCCTTGAGGCACTCAATACATAACATTTGTGCTTGGTTAATCACGTAAATGATCAATAATATACAATATATCAATTTGACAACTCCTGTGAATCGATTAATCAATATGGTTCTATTAATCGTTCTAGCCCTAGCTGAGAAAAAATGAAAAGGCACAATTAACAACCCTGGTGTTGACTTCTTGGTTGAAAGAAGCTTTCTGCATCTCCAGCTCTCGTTTGGAGTCAGCCATCTTGGTATCTGCTATAAACTTAATGTCCATCATCTCCTTCTTGCACTCTGCCTCCTGGATAACAGAGAGAGAGAGGGAGTGAGAGATAGAAGGGAAGATGTGCTCATTCTTCATTTGCAGAATTCACATTTCAGAATCTTAACACTCAGGGGCCTGCTTACACGAATTCCGGCGTCTCTCTCAGCCTCAGCCACACCAATGTCTGCATCCCTCTGGACAGCTGCTGTCTGCGTCTTCCCCAGAGAGCTCAGGTAGTCCACTTTGTCATACACATCCTGTGACACAAGAAAATGCAAAGAGAGAGTTTCTTCACAGCTCTACCGACAAGTATTTTAAAATAACTCATGCCTTAAGCCTGGTTTATACTGGTTTATACAGTAATACTGCTGTTTGCGGTAGAGTATAAGCCAGGCTTATGACAGACACTTAAGGTTGGTTCATACTCCAGTGCTCATTGTTCATAGTCCAGCGAAAAGATCTCAAAGATGTTGAAAATTGACAGGCACATAACTGCTTTCACCTTGCACGATGCAGGGTAATAAATTGAAACAGTGCGCCCACCCCCAAAGGTGCCTCCACTCACGACTGATTGGCCGGAACAGTTTGCATATACCAGCATGTAACTTTAAAAAAAATGTTTCTGTTCTCTTCAAGGAAAAGGTAAGTCGGAGGAATTCCCCAATCTGATTCCAATGATTCCAACCATTCCTATGTCCACCCACAACATTCAACAACTTGTTGTGCAATAACATTTTTATAATGTAAAATAAAGTGCCTCCGTATGTTTGTCAATAACAAGTTTGTTTTTGAATGTTTCTTAATAGTGTAAATGTAAGTTTAATCAAAATGAGACACATTCAATCTTTTTTTTCCAGGAGTAATTTTGCTTCTGCCCAAAAAAGACTTGTCAGAGATCATTAGATTTTATTTGTCGTAACAAAGCAAGGACTATAGTACACAAAGCATCATGCCGCTATTTACTGGTTTTAAGTGTTGGCAAATGTACGACATTTCAATCTCAATGATACTTCCCTGGTAAATGGTTCAATAAGAAATCAAGCCATTTATCAACTCCCCCTGTATGGCGTTAAGAATAAAAATAAAAGTATGATAAATTAGTCTGATTTACTGATGTTTATGTTAATGCTGTTTTAGGTATTTGCTGTGATGAGCAATCTTGTACTTTTGTTTTACATACTCAATCACATTTCATAGTTTATGAACATGTAACTAATTTGCCCCAGTATCGATGGACATCAATAGCTGCAAACATTGACTACACTTGAACTGATGGTCAGAGCCTGTGGAATGGCCCTGGACATTGTGGACAAGATATCTCACACAGTTGATCGAGCCAGCTCATAGCTTGCCTTACATTATGATTGTCATTTATAATGTTGTGAACCTCTGGAGGCAAGCATAGTCAAAGTGACAGCCAAGTAGCCATATCCCCGGAGCTCTGTGTGTCTGTATGTGTTTACAGACATTGTGAAGTTGCGAAAATGTATGTCCTCATTTCCCAACAGCACCACCTGGGTACAGCACGCTCTGCACACGTGACATCATGAAAGCGCAGCAAGTATGAACCAAGCCTTAAAGAATATGAACACTCACCTCATCAGCCCCCTGCTGTTCCCATCGAAGTATAAACCAGGCTTTATCCTTCACCCACGCCAAATACTGTTACGGTTTGCTTATTGCTTCCTTCCTCTTTTTCCTCCCATTTTGTTTGCGGTTTTCACAACCTTATGTGTTGTAATCTAATATCCGTTCTGAGCAGAGGAGGCTGGGTCCCCAGTTGACTCTGGTGCCTCTCAAGGTTTCTTCCTAATCTAATTAGCATCGAATGAGGGATTTTTTTCTTTGCCACTGTTGCCCACCGAAGTCCGTGAAGTGTAAAGTGCTCAGTGAAAATGTACATTTTATTGATTGATTGATTGATACTCTGGCAGTGATTTTAACTGAGCTAAAGTAAGGTCTTTGTGTGTTCTAATTATTTGAATCTGAGAGAACCATAGGTAGAATGTCAGAAATGAAAACAAAGCAACATTATTATTAGCCTATTTCATGCGGAAAAACATGCCACAGTTCTCCAAGTTCTCAAAAGTATTAGCTAGCATGGCTCTGGAAACTGTAATTGCTTTTAGACTCTGGATTTAAGCCAACTGGACAAAAATGAATAACTCACCCCCATACCACTCTGGTAATGGATAACAACTGTTAGGTTATCCAGTTTGTTTCAATAAGTTCTAACCAACAGATGGCTTGGCCTACCCTACCTACCAGTGAGTGTAAATGTTTAAACTGCCATGGGAGAAAATGGCCCATCAAAGATTGCTTTATGCACTGAAGAAATAATTCAGTAAGGGAGTGGGTTTGGACAAAGCAGTCCCTTGGAGACTACTAAGTTGTTTGTAAAACAAAACTGTTCCCTATTCAAAGAAAAAGTGGTCATTAGTCTTTAAAAATGGAATACTCCCATGTCCCATGTCAGGGTCATTAGTCTTCAAAAATGGAATACTCCCATGTCAGGGTAGTATTGAAACATTCCCAATAAATAATGTCAAGTCGTAATAGTATTAGTCGGAACATGCATTGGCCTGGGGTTAGAGTTGCAAAAGTTGTTTAGCATGAACCTTCTAGTAGAAATACTATCCCAGAGGAAGGTAAAGGCCTTGTTAGCATGACCTTACACAAACTGGCTCTTCAAGAAGAGTTTGTTTAACACTGAGTAGGGTACGGATGCCGGTTACGATCAGTGCATTTAAACCTAGCTAGGCCAATCACTGGCATCGGAACAAAGAGCAAAACGTGTTTCACAGGTACTTCGTGGATTTCCTACAATAATTACTATGTCTTTGCTTCAATTTCAAGTGATTAAGTCCCCAGCGTGTGCTAGTATAAAGCAGTCCGCACAAGAGCTCAACCGATAACATTGACCAAGATAAGCCTGTAGACAATATATCGGCATTGGTCTCAATGGATCAATGCCAACACAGCACACCCCACTCTTTGCTGTTCATCATTTTCTATCTTTTAATAGCAGTATTCTATAATAATCTCTCGTACATACATTTTATTCTGATATTTGCCAGACTTTTGTGAAGCTAATAGTTTTAATGTTATATACACATATTAGCAATTAGGATGGATCAAATGGAGAGGACAATTTCCCCTCAGGGATCATTGGAGTCCCAATTATTATTATTATTATTATTATTATTATTATTATTATTATTATTATTATTAATAACAATAAACTTCAAATATAAATGTCGTTCTTCCGGTACGTATATGTATCACAACGTCTCATTAAGAACCAAATTTGAGAGATCAATGCTGGAAGATGTGTGTGTTACCGTTCCTTTTTTTCTTATATCGGCAGATATGGTATATCAGCTGATAGGCTTTTTTTTACTCCCAAATATCGCCATCGGTCCAAACAATCTAGTATTAGTCAGGCTCTAGTCTGTACTGTTTAACAAGATCAGCATAGGCATTGATTACATTAATGAAAATTTCATGAGTTTAACCAATTCTACAAACAGTTGTTCATACTTCTTCAAGGTGCTAAGGCAATGAAAGCAGGAGGCGGTCTATGTTCTGGCCCTATAATCTACATTCCCTAGCATCGTGAACCGGGTTGGCATGAAGTGTTCAAATCACAGACCCGGCAAGTCGGGCAATCACCTTAATTGTGAAGCTGAGAATCTCAATGCCCATCCTCCCCACGTCGGGGGCTGCCACCTCCCTCACCAACTGGGCAAACTGGTCCCTGTCCTGGTAGATCTGCTCCACAGTCAGGGTACCTACACAGAGATGACAAAAACACCATTATCATGGCATATCCACATACACTATTTTACTCCATGTCTTGAAAATGATTTTGAATGTCAGTTGTTGCTTCCCCTCAGAACAAAGTTGTCACATTGTCCTTGAATTTTTAATTGCTTGTTTGTATTTCTGAAATCAAGGGGCACAGCTAGGCCTAATCAATCGATTGACAGACAGGCACCATAAATTGGGTTGTCATGGGCAGCAGTACAAATGTACTAAGGCAGGTCAAGCTAATTGGAAAAAGCAGTTATATAAAGTAGACAATGGATACGCAACAGATAAAAAAACAAGAAGAAATGTACAAGATAGAGCTGGATAGAAAAGTTGAGCGAGCGTTGACTCACACTCTTGACTGTCTTTTGTCCTGCTTAGTTCCTAGAGGTTAATAACAATACCAATAAACCATTGGTGACTCTTAACTCATTGAGGATTCTTTTGAAAAATCACACACAAAAAAGAAATGCTGTAACATATCACCCATCTCAAGAGGATAAAAAAACCTGTGAATGTGAACCTCTGAATGTCAAGTCACATCATACCTAGAATGGAGCGCAGATGCCCTTCCAAGGTTTGCAGGACCACCCCTTTAATCTCGATGACTGATTTGCCCAGAAACTGCTCACACGCCACTGCCAGCAGACCCTGGTCTGTCATGACTTTCACCTTATGTAGACACAGAAGGATATATTTATATTATATATTATAAACTATATGACAAGCTCTGCTGATCAGGTATTGGCTAGCTTCAGCCCAATAACCAGTACTCAGTTGCACCTAAATTAGTCTCATGCGGTTGGGAGTGGGCAGACAATCGGGGATTGGAATAACAGTCCCATGTAGGGCTCTACTTTAGGGTACATTTAAGGTACCGGTGCACCACTAGTTGTATTTCAACACGAGCTGCAGAGTGATGGGCCCAAAAATGGAACGTAGTTTTACCTGTGCGACTCCAGTGACTGTGAGGGCCACCCCCTCTGCCGTCTCCACATCATCACATTTAGGTTGCAGGGTCATAATTTCAAGGGTGATCCTGCAGTCAGTGACACATTTGAAAAGCAATGCACATTTAAAAGCAAAGAACAGGACCAGCAAGCTCGGTCATAAAGAGTACATCACAACACCACAGCAGTCATGGAAAATTTTACTCAGACAGCAATATCTTCTTGTGTTGCTGAGCAGGAGTTTTACAATACCATTTGTGCAATGTTTCCAATGAAGAAATGTATTGTTCTGGAGGATTTGGCTATGACAGGTCCTGCAACGTGATCCTTGATGAACCGACGAGGCCAACAATTAAGAACCGTGACAAATAATTAACTCATAATAGCACGGCATCCTCAGTAGTAACCGGGGGAAAGGGTCTTTCGATGTATGTCAGTCAGCAAACCAAGGCCAGTACGCAACACAACCAACAAACTACTGTTGGAGAACATGTGTATTTAAGGCTATACACAAGTGGACTTTGTAATGTATTTCCAGCTGTACAGGATATCTACTCAGGCTTGTACGGTACTGGAGCATCTGATCTTGCACAAAAAAGTTCCGAGACAGCTTCTTCCTCCAAGCCATAAGACGACTAAACCAGGACAATTGACTATTTGCAATACATTTGACCCTTTTGCTATTTCATTACCATTGCACTTGTTTGTTTGAGAGGAGCTCACAGATCCAACATTTGAATGTTCAGCGATGAATAAAGTTGACCTTTAGCAGCGTGACCTATGTTTCTCGCAAAAACATGACAAAGTGCAGTGGAAAACAGCTCTTCTCCTCCTGTCTCTTACTGACTGCCAGCAGATGATTACAGAGTGACCTATAAACCCCCAGGCCTTTCATCGAAATGAGTTTCAATTGAATATAATTGCTGTGGGCAAAATATATTTAGCCATGTCTCCAGCTTACTGGGAGAAAAAAAAACATCTGCGCTGTTGCCAATGTAACGTCATCACCTTTTGGTGTCTGAGATGAGGCACCATGCCCAGGCCCATCCTCCGACGACGTATGTTTTGGAATCAGCACCGCAGCAGCCACCTGGGGAATAAGGAGTAAAGGTAGAAAGGTCAGCACCCTTTCCTTTGGGATGATACTTTAACCAAGTTGGACACGGTTACCATTTTCTTATTATTTCTTCCTTTTCTCCCACCCATTTTGTTTGCTTTTGTATTTTACTATCTTGCATATTATACTCAAATATCGGTTATGGAGAATGGGTCCCCTGTTGAGTCTGGTTCCACTCAAGGTTTCTTCCCAATCCCATAGGCTTCTAATGAGGGAGGTTTTCCCTGCCACAGCCGTAAATAGTCTGTAAAAGTGCTCTGTGACAAAATCCATTTTTGAAATGCTTGATACAAACTTGATTGATTATACCACCCCTTCAAATAAAACATGCCTTGCTGATGTTTTAGCAACATACGTTCATCTATATCAGTAGTTTGCTATCAAATGCAAGCTAAAGCATACAAAGCTTCAATGGTGGCCCACTTTTGGAATAAGATTCATGAATAAGCTGACCTTTCAAGGCATGAGTGGCAAATGCTATACAAGTCATCATGCTGACACATCTTTGGATGTTGTGAGCTTTGCAGGCTGATATTTCTGTGCAGGCCACTCTCAACCGAGAGGTGAACTGGTCTTGCACTGGTCCTAACACGCCCATAAAGAAGCAGGTGGTGCATGGTGGCTCCGTGGTTAGCACTTTTGCCTCACAGCAAGGAGGTCCTGGGTTCAAAAACCCAACTGGGACCTTTCTGTGTGGAGTTTGCATGGACTCCCCGTGTTCACATGGGTTTCCCCCACACCAAAAGACATGCATGTTAGGTTAATACTCCAGCCATTACCCTTGACCAAGGCACTGGCCTTAGAACTGGAGTTGGTCCTGGGGCACCGCACTGCAGCTGCCAACTGCTCGTATGTAATTAGGATGGGTCAAATGCAGAGGATCAATTTCCCCACAGGGATCAATAAAGTGGAACTTAAACTTTACTTAAATTTATAAGGGGTTAAAGATTCCACCCATTGACTTTGTATTGTCTGAAAAGTACATTGCCAACTGAGACCTAACAACATGGACATCAATTCAAAGGGTTTAATTCAATAAGCTGCAATTGTATATAATTTTTAATAATTGTGTGTCTGTTGACTTTCAAACCTTTTTCTTTAAAGTGCAATTTTCTTAGGAAATACTTGAAATCCAGAATTTTACTAGGTTAGTTTTCTTCATAAGGCACAAGTCTTGTGTGAAAACGTTTATACATTTTACCATCAACTTCCTTAGAATCATCTGGTAACATTCCTTAATGAAGCTGAAACTTGAATCTAGCAGTGAACTTTGGTTTAAATGAAAAATGCAGAGGCTGCTAAACAGCCATTGAAAGAAAAATGAAAGACACGCATGTCGAAACCATTGCCCGTTTGAGACTGGCTTCTTGTGAGAAATAATAACCTGACTGAAATCCAAAATGTTCCCTTAAGTATCCCCTAATAAATAAACTACAGTGATGGTAAGAACTGACTGGAAATCAGCTTGCCTCCCATCTTATCAGCGATGGATTCTCAACACCAGCATCCCACCCCGCCAGGGCTGTGTGCTCAGCCCTCGCCTGTACTCACTATTCACCCACGACTGTGTGGCAACGCACAGCTCCAATACCATTATAAAAGTTGCTGATGACACCACTGTTGTAGGCCTTTTCACAGATGGAGATGAGACCACCTACAGAGAGGAGGTAAGAACCTTGGCAGAATGGTGCCAGGACAACTAACTCTCTCTCAACATCAGCAAAACTAAGGAAGTGATTGTGGAATACAGGAAGTATTCAGGGAAAGGACATGCTCCCATTCTCATAAAAGGGGCAGAAGTGGAGAGATTCAGTAGTTTTAAGTTGCTCTGTGTCCACATAACTAAGGACCTATCATGATCCCATCACTCCGACACTGTGGTCAGGACGGCACGCCAACGCCCATTCTCTCTGCGTAGGCTGAGGAAATTTGGCATGGCCCCCAGATCTTTACCAACATTTGCAAATGTACCATAAGGTTTCCTGTCAAGCTGCAACACTGCCTGGTACGGCAACTGCACTGTCCTCAACCGCAAGACTCTACAGAGAGTAGCGAGCACTGCTCAGCCCATCATAGGCCATAAAGATCACCAAAGACCCCAGTCACCCCCAGCCACAAACTGTTCTCTCCACTCGTCTTGCAAACAATATCGAAGTATCCAATCTCTGACAAGCTGGTTCCGAGATAGTTTCTACCTCCAAGCCGTAAGGCTACTAAACCTGAACTGTTGACTAGCTACAACTTGAAGTCTGTTTTCCAAAAATGCCTCTGTTGCTGTCAGTGTTCGCTATCCTTTTAAAGGGACCTTTACTTCTCCATCAAACTCATTTTTTAAATATTCATGCAAAATTAGTTTTTGTATTAAATGCCTTTGAGATCAGCGGTACTCTGATGACTCCACTTGAAGGTTAAGCGAAAGGTTTCTGAAAGACTATCCTGAAAGCATCTGATACGAGACTGATAGTCTGCCAATAAATGTCATGGGAAAAATGTCAATACAACACGTTTGGATGGTTAATCTTGTAAGATAAACATGAGATATAAAATCTTAGGACTTGATTGAAGGCCATACCAAATCATAAGCAGTACATATTGTAGCATCCCGGGGTGCCGAGGGACTGTTACCCAGCATGCTAGGGTGTTCGGTTAATTGTTGCCTTTGCTCCGGTGTTGTATTAGATGTGTAGCGTGTTAGTCCAGTGGGTTAATGTCGTGGAGTGGAGTGTTTAATGGTGTTTATGTTGGAGTAATGTCTTAGTTATGTAGATGGTGCATTTCATGACTGTAACATGTTTTATCGGTGATGACCCCGTGTCTGTTTTGGGGCAGAGCCACCCAGGTCCTTCATCCACCAAGTTTGCATTGCTACCCGCCTCAACAGGTGGAATATGGAGGAGATGACTACTCATCTTGTCCTGGCAATAGAGTGGAAGGCTTGGCAAGTGCTCATCGACCTTCATTCGGCCAAGCACTGCGACTACCCGGCCTTCATCACAGCACTGGAGAGACGGTTAGGTAAGAGAGTGTCAACCGAAAACAGCCGAGATTTGTAAGCCAGTAGTCACTGCCTTGAAAGGTAGACACTGGGGTCCTTTGCAGCAGACATCAGTCTCCACGCGCAGTGAGGGTACCCCATGGTTGAGCCAGCCATCCATGAGCAGTTGGCACTCCACGCCTTTAGAATAGAGCGCACACCAAAGCTACTGTGAGAACATGTGCGACTGACGGCTCGCAGCTCCCTCGACGCTGCCCTCCATGAAGCGGGGAGAGTAGAGGCTGTGTTGACGCTCTCCACTATACCCCTGCCAGTAAGACACCACTAACGCC
>OMOX01181075.1:0-10595 GCA_900312595.1 Guentherus altivela | reverse complement strand
TAACTCTGTATATTTTTTGTCATTACTTTACTCTGATGACTTGCAGAAAAAAATTGAGAAAAATGACTGCTGTTCGGACAACTGGGACTTTAGTTCCTTCACCTTTCTCTCTCTCAGCCCGCTTTTTGGAGGGAAGTCATTGTCGTAGTTTTTGTGAACAGTCCGAAAATGCCGCTCCACATTTCCCTTCTTCGGAATAGCAATGGTAGACTGACAGATGAGGCAAACCCACTTCGAATATGACATTGTGAGAGAAAAAAACCTCCTCCCATTCCGTATTGAAGTGGTGGGTTTTTGGCTTCTTACTTGGTCCAGCTTCCCCACTCATTCCACTCATTTGTATACCCTTTCTTAAGCTTAGAAGAAATAAATTGGAGGCTAACTCAGTAGCTTGCTAGAGTTTTGCCGTACTTGGCGTGCTTGTACGCGCATGCGTGGTGACCCATGTGTCAGAAAATATCAGATGTCAGACTGGCTGCCCTGTCTTTCATTAAGTGACAAATTTCATAGTGGGGATGGATGAGAGTCTGACGTCTATTTTTTTAATGCCTTGCGATCTACCCACACTACCTTTGCGATCGACCGGTTGATCGCGATCGACGTAGTTGGCCTTCTCTTTCAGTGGCAGGAGATTAGCACTGGTATATGTTCACATACAAAAAACCTTTGTAATAATTTACTATCCTATTTTACAGCACTATTACACTGGAATGTAGGAACTACCAAACCGCTCCCAGGATGGATGGACGGATGATTGATAGAGTTGATACTTTATTCATCACAGTGGGGAAATGGGGTTGTCAGCAGCAGTAGTACCAGTCAAATGAACTCAAGAAAAAAATGAAAGAAATGCTCCATATGGAGTTTAGTTGTGCAAAGTACATGTGCAACGTAAGTATGTATGCATGTATGAGTACCATATGACACTATATACAGAAAAATACTTCAAAGTTCCTCTAATTAACACAGACTTGGATAAAACTGTGTTTACTTATTTTCCTCCTCCTGTCTGGAATGATCTCCAAAGCTCTCTGAAAATTTATACTGTTGACCTTGGGGAATTAGGTCTGATTTTCAATCTCACTATGTTTTTGCACGTTTTTCTTATCGAATATAATGTGTTTATTTATTTTCTGAAATGTGTGTTCTTTTGTACCCTTGGCTGCATTGTAAACCCAGGTCTATCGCTCAATATATCCCAGAGACTTTAAAAGATAAAGGTTAGATGCTTTTGTCTCTTTTAGAGAGGTGGTCTGTGATATACAGTGGTGTGAAAAAGTACACCTCATGTAAACACTTGTCTTTTTCAACATGTTAAACTTAATCCTCATTTCAACACTGTTGTGTAAAGATGATTTAATTCAACAAATTACAGTGGGAAATCATTCTTTGCAATCATTCTGCAAATATAAAGAGTAGGCCTAATACAGTTTCCTAATGCAGAAAAAATAAGTAAATCCCAAGGTTCAATAGCTGGTATTGTCCTCTTTGGCAGATATAACTTCTTGTAGATGTTTCTTGTTTCAGTCTCTTCCATCAACTGGGAGGAATCTTTGCCCACTCTTCAGTACAGAACCCAACTGTGTGATATTTGAAGGCTTTCTTGTGTGTACTGCCTGCTTTCCCCCCAGTCCCCGCACAGCATTTCTATTGGATTAAGATCTTGTCTTTGACTTAGCCATTTCATAACCCTCCCTTCCTTATTTTTCAGCCACTCTTTATGGATTAGCTGGTATTTTTTGGGTCATTGTCATGATGAAAGGTCCGTCTAAGGAATCAGCTTCAGCTTTTTGACGGATGGTCCCACATTTTCCTCAAGTGTTCTCTGATTAAGCAAGGAATTCATGGATGATTCTATGACGGTAAGCTGGCCAGGTCCTGAGGCAGAAAAGCATCCCTAAACCAGAATACTTTACAGTTGGTATGATGTTCTTTTGTTTAAAGGCAGTTTTAGGTTTTCACCAAACACTACGCCTGGCATTGTGTCCAAATAACTCAACCATGGATTTATCTCTCCAGAGCAAATTGTCCCATTGCTGTCTGGCAACCTTCAGCCATACATTTTTCGTTTTTGTGAGCAGAGGCTTTTTTTTCCTGACCTCCAATGTAGATCAAATTTGTGCAATTTCCTTCTGATGACTGACTTTGACTGAGGCCAGAGATGCCTATAGATTGCTTGATATTACCCAGGGGTTCTTATAGACTTCTCTCAGCATCTTTCAGTCTGCTCTTGGGCTGAACTTTATCGGACAGCCTGGCCTGGAGAGATTTCCTGTAGTCTGAAATATTTCGTACAATGTAATGGTTAACTTGAAATATTTAAGAGATGGCTTTGAAACCCCTTCCAGACACAAGGGGATCAACGATCTTCCCAGGGCCTTGGGGAAATCTTGGCATGACATTACCACATGCAGTAAATAAAAAACAACTAAATCTGGTTTCCAATGATTATATGAGGCAGGGACTTGATTTCTTAGAAGATCTTGGCAGTGTATTTGTGACGAGCCGGTGTTCGTCGCGTTGAAGATGACACTGCTACTTTTCTCAAAATCAATCCTTTATGTGAAACCAGCGCAACGAACAAGCGCGCACACACACACACACATTATACGTAACGGACGGCGGTCATCACCGATAAAACATTTCAGTAATGGAACGCACCATCTACATAACTAACACATGATTCCACATCAACGCTGCTAAACACTCCACTACAGCAACCCACTGGACTGACACACTACACATCTAATTCAACACAGGAACAAAGGCAACAATTAACCGAAAACCCTAGCATGCTAGGTAAACAGTCCTTCGGCAACCCGGGACGCAACAGGATTATTTTCCACGGTCACTTGTTGAATTAGAATACTGCCCGTCTTACACTCTATATTCTCTGTTGCTACCTCAATACCCACCTAGCCTAGATGTCTCTCCTCCAGTGCTGTGAAAAGTTCATCCCATGAAAACCTTTCTTTTTCAAAATGGTTATACTTATGAAAACCCAACCCTTATTTCAACACTATTGACAGCCAAATATGATCTAAGCGGTGTGGTTTATCAAACGACCTCGACTGATCAGCAATTCATTAAAAATTCTGTACTTCAATATATTTTGAAGACACACCTTTGGTAGCAGATACAGCTCAGGCTTTAGTGGGACCTTTGATAGTCCCCACCTTTAAAAGTGGTTATTTGTTGTCAAGACAATGAGGGCAACGTAGATAGCTTTATCTTTACGTGGGGAGAAAATTCAGTCTTATTTCCGCGTTGCTTACCAACGCTGAATTAAAGCGTTTTATTTTGAAGGCAAATTGCTAAAGCGGAAGCGAAACAATTCAAAACAAGTTTACACTTACGACGCAGATACCAGTGGTATTCGTGTCCTAAAATCGAATGTAATGAAGCTATTCGGGGAAATACAGCAGAGATGATAAACGCGACAATACAGACAGGGTAGACAGTTTTCATGGCTTTATTTCAATGTTTTCTTAAATAACAATTATTAACTAGCAAAGATCAAATCTAGATTTATTTCATTGCTCTGCGTAGGACTGAACTACAGAACAAGTGGATGAGTCAACTACAAGGGTTTGTTTACACAAAAACCAAACACCACAAACTACAGAAGTGAACAAACAAAACATAAAATCGGATGAACTAATCATTTGCAGGATCACAAACGTAATCTAAAAACGTAATCTAAAAATTAAATTTGCTGTGAAAAACCAAACAAGCTTTGTTATAGTGTTCAAAAAAGAAACCATTTAACTCAAACATTATTCATCTTTCTTATGTTCTATGTTATACAGCAGAATTTTTAATTCCACTAACCAGTCCCAATGAGAAATACCTTGTCTGTTTGCATTCAAATAAAAATGTTAAGGCCTACTTTGTGCAAATGTATGCCTAGGGCCATTACACAAACAATGCTTATGCAGACAGGTAATTATTTCAATAGAAAATTAATGTAGTCACCTTGATGCACGAGAGGAAATTCATGATTATGTACACTATATACATAAACACATGCACCACTATATACACTTTGCATACCACTTAAAAGTACATGGTTTTGTTGTGCTTACATTATCAGATCCTTGCATTGTCAACTGCTCTGAAGTAACAGGAGTCAAGCTGAGCTATTATGATCCTATACAAAGACCATGAAAGCTTACCTTAATTTAACTCTTAACAGAGATGTCTCTTGTAATGCTGATCTAAAACAGTTAGGCAGATGGGAAATGACAGTAAATGGACAGCAAGACATACCGCCGGCCTTTCAGTACTAGTGCTCGAACTTTCTATGTTAAATCAATGGGAAATGCTGTAAAATTGATCCGCTTCATATCCATGCATGGTGTCTACTTGCCGAGACCTGTTGCAGAATGCTACCAAGCAGACAATTACAAATGGTGCAAGTGACTTTTTTTGAAACATTATTCAGTCTTTTCCAGTTCAAGATAGCTTGATCAGTTATTTCATTGCACTTAAGGATGTTTTTCCAGGGTTCAAGAAATATCACTTGTTCAAAGTCATGCACTTGAAACAAGTGAAACAACCTTCAATGGTTTATTTTTTTCTCGTTTTAAAATTGTCATATTCACACATAATATGTCAACTTTCTTGTAACCAGCAAAATAATCTTCCAGTGCAGTGAACACAACTTGTCTTCAAATATCTTGAAAGTTAAGTTCATAGGAAGTTGTTTTTTTCTTAAGAAAAAAAGTCTTGTAAGTCTGAATATAGGATGAAACGCTTGCCAGTTTTGCAGTGTTTAGGTTATCCAGGGGCAGAACAGTGTGGGTGACAAATCATAGTCCTTTGTTCTGCAGGACTACGACACTATGTGGTTGAGTCTATTGTTCTGTCACCATCAACTATGTGGCAAATTGTTGATAAAAGGCTAGTTTGACCCTCTCGATGTGGTGGCACAGCTTGATGGCTGGTCCCAGCTTCAGGTCCATACACTCCTGCACCGTGGGGAGGTTGAGCAGGAGAAGGGCCTGTCCATCGATCTCCTAGAAACACACATCATCCAAGGTTTAGATGGATATACAGTAGATAGAAAGACAGATAGATTGATTGATTGATACTTTATTCATCCCCATGGGGAAAATGGGTTGCCATCAGCAGCAGTAAGTACCACAGTACAAAATACTAAAAAGGTAAAACTAGTTTAAAAAAAAACAAATTTTATAAAGACAATAATTATATACACAAAATAAATATACATATACAGCACTGTGAAAAAGTTTTAGGCCAAAGTATAGAAAATTATGTTTAAAACTTTATCTGGGCTGTGTTTATTTGCTCACAAAATACTATATAAACATTATAATAAATACAAATAAACATTAATAACAATAAAAAGTAACAAGAATTTCTTGTGTTTTCAAAACAAGTCATTATTTTGTGTTGCCTCCCTTGCAATGCAAAACCGAGGCAATTAACTTTAGTTCACCGCCGTGTAATTTTTTTGACGTAGTCCTGTGGTAAGTTCCTCCAAGCTTCTTGCTGGATTTGCCATAACTCTTCTTTTGACTTTGGTTACTTTTTGTTGTTTTTTTGTTGTTTCAATTATGTTGCGGTTGGGTCTCTATGGTGGCCAATACTGTTCGTGTTCCATCTGCAGACTTTCGTTCCATCCATCAAGTAGCTCTTAGTTGTGCTTGCAGCGTGTTTGGGGTCGTTATCATACTGATAAATTTAGTTTTCTTTTTTGTCATTTTCCTAAAGCATGATGAATCAAAATCTGTTAATATTTCTCAGCATTCATCATTCCATTGATTTTGACCAGATCCCCCACACCGTTTGGCTGAAATGCAACCCCAGACCATGACAGAGCTGCCACCATGCTTCACAGAAGGCTGTAGACAGGCATCAATGTACTTCTCATTCTGACATACTATGGGAACCAAAATAGTCAAATTTGGACTCATTGCTCCATGAGACTCTCTGCCATCTCTTCTGCTTGTTACCTTTCCACATGAATGGTTTCGTAGCTGCAACACACCCTCCAAGACCATTTCTTAGAAGACTTCTTCTTACGTGGAAGCTTGTACTTTGGTCCCAGATGATTCTGAAGTGACCTTTACCTGCTGTTCATCAGATGCAGACAGCTTTTTGGGTCTTCAACTGCTTTTTCTGTCTTCACCTTCCCCTGTTTCTTCACATTTTTTAAAACAGCTTGAACACCACCTCGCTGACAATAGCCTTGATACAAAACTATGATTTTATATATTTTATATTTTTGTATCTATTTTATTTATACATATTTTTGTCTGTTAAAGTGTGTTTGGCTTAGCCACTTCCAAACCTCTCCTTGAGGCACAACCAGTATTTTTATTTACAATCCAATACACCTCTGTATTTGTTAAATTCCACCACTAGCACACCTGGCTCAGCAAATAAAAACCTCATTAAGTTGAATAAGGTATGCTGGTGGTGTAATTTAACAAATACATGGACTAGCAGGAATGCCTCGAGGAGAGGTCTAGGAACCAAACCTGTCTTCTAGCCATCTCACATAATATCAATAACTTGTTAGAAAACACAATACATTTGTGTTCCTTTTTTATTGCATTAATGTTTATTTGTGTATTAATGTGAAAATAGCTTTAAATATCATTTTTACAGGTGGCCTAAGACTTCAGCACAGTACTGTAGATTAAAAGTTATTCAAAAAATAAAAACAGTATATACAAAACATAACAAAGAAAGTAAAAGTGTACTGCTCATACAACCTGCCACGAGTACCATCATGGTGTACATTTAGATATTGAACTCAAATGATGATTAAGATGAGTGAAATTTTCAAACAACATTCCCCAAGATATTTGTTTTAATAATTGCATGTTCTCATTAATTATGAATTCTATAACACAATATACCTGTATCATACTCAGACTTAATGAAACGTCCAACTGTGTGAGTGTGTGTTTATACCGTATATGAGAAACTGACAGACCTGATCCAAGAAGATCCGTGCCAGGGGGGCGCAGTCAGTGGTCCGGATGAAACGAACCACATCAGTGACGCTCCACTCCAACGGGCTTGTGTCCAAACACAGCTTCTGGGAAGCCTCTGTCTTGGAGCTCTAGAAACAACACAACACCAAGCCAAGCCAGGGTAAGACTGGAAGTTCATTTTAGTTCTGCACTTATCTCATAAGTAATTTAATCTTGAAATCAAGTGGGGCACTTCATCCAGTAATCTTTTATCAGCTCTGACCAGGGGAGGATGGGTCCCTAGTTGAGTATGGTTCCTCTCAAGGTTTCTTCCTAATCGAATTGGCCTCTAATGAATGGCTTTTTCCCTTTCCGCTGTTTATTTGTAAAGTGCCTTATGACAATGAGAATTTGTGAAAAGTGTAATATAAATAAAACTTGATTGATTGATATGTCAAACATATTTTTTGGGGGGATTTCTTCTTAATTTGTCTCCCCGAATTTCAGTAGCCAACTAACCCGCATTTTCATTACAATTAACATTCAGAGGATTCGCTTTGCACAACCCCATGGACTGGCCATAAGCTGTATGCCTTCTGCAAGCTGTGAGCAAGCTGTAAGCTGCTCCTCCTATTCCTGACTGTGAATCCAACTACAGGGGGACGCTGTATGCACAGCAGACAGTTTTTCTACTGAGAAACTTTTCATTAGTGGTAGCACTGACTGATTTGTGTGCCAACAAGTTAAAAGATGAATTTTGTTTTCTTGGCACCTTACTGCGTCTATTTGACAGTGACACTTTCAGGTGAAGAAACTCTCTTCTCTTGTTGAGTGGTTTGAGATGAAGTGTTACGTAACCATGGCAATGTGGTAACCAGGGCTTCAGAAACTATGAAGTGAATATTTATTTTTTATGGTTGCGTGTATTCCGAGGGGGTGTTTTGTTTTTCAAAAGCTCCTTGAGTAAGACACTGAACACCTAACTGCTCCCCGGGCGCCCCACTGCTTCTCAGTAGTTAGGATGGACAGAGGACAATTTCCCCACAGGGATCAATAAAGTCCAAATTATTATTATTATTATTCACCTAACTCTTATGAGCTACTTTTCAGTGAAAAAATGTGATAGATTTGATTGCTTTACACAGCAAAGAAGAGAAGAAAATCCACCTCTGGAAACTGGATTTGTTATCATTTGGAGTTGAAAGGGTATGAATGGCATTCTGCAGATATATATATATAATAACTCCTCGGGGTGTTCATGAATAATCAACCAACAAACATTCATCAGTAAGCAACCACCTCGATCAGGTCTGCTGAGTAAATGACTAGGGGGAAATGGTATGACAAAGTCAAAATTAAAGAAATTAAGCGACAGAAGGAGCCTGAACTTTTAATAAACGAAATCAAACAGTGACACGAACGAACAGATTCCTTAACTCGTCTTCAACCTTTGTTGCCGCTAACGAGTGCAGTTCGTAAACCAATTGTTCTTTTCGAATAGATCTTTGTGCTGAGTCGATGAACTCAATTCTCTTGTTCTTACTATGATGCATACTATTCAAAGATTTACCATACTACAATGGCACAGATAGAGTTGGCCTGAGTTGGAGAGCCAACCACCGATCAACAGTGGTGTGAAGAAGTACACCCCATGAAAACCTTTGTCTTTTTCAACATTGTAAGACTTATGGAAACCAAATCCTCATTTCAATACTATTGACCACTGTAGATGATCTAATTCAACAAATTACAGTTGAAAATCATACTTGGCAATCATTTATTCAATAAAAAAATAAAGAGAAATAGTTTCATCATCCAGAAAAAATAAGCACACTTCAAGGTTCAATAGCTAGTGTTCTCTGGCAGATATACTGTAACTTCTTGTAGACGTTTATTGTATCCTTGTATCAGTCCCGTACATTGACTGGGAGGAATTTTCGTCCACTCTTCAGTACAGAAGTCCTTCAACTGTGTGATGTTTGAGGGCTTTCTTGCGTGTACTGCCCGCTTCAAGTCCCCCCACGTTTTCCTCAAGTATTCTCTGGTAGAGTGAGGAATTCATAGATGATTCTATGATGGCAAGCTGGCCAGGTCCTGAGGCAACAAAGCAGCCCCAACCCATAATGATCCCACCACCATGCTTTACAGTTGGTATGACGTTCTTTTGTTCAAAGGCAGTTTTAGGTTTTTCACCAAATATGACGCATTGTGGCCAAATAACTCAACCTTGGATTCATCCCTCCAGAGCACATTGTCCTAGTGATGCTATTCTTCACCCAATTGTTATCTGGCAAACTTCAGCCATGCATTTATATTCTTTTTTGAGAGCAGGTACTTATTTCTTTCAGACCTCCTGTGTAGATCAAATATGTGCAACTTTGACATTGCCTGGGCTAGAGTTGCCTGTAGATCCCTTGATGTTTCCCTGGGGTTCTTAGAGACTTTCTAAGCCTCTTTCAGTCAGCTCTTAAAAGATAAGACAGACAGACAGATACTTTATTCATCCCTGTGGGGAAACTGGGATGTCAGGATCAGCAGTACCATGGTACAACGTTAAGTTTAACTTACGCTTTATTGATCCCCATGGGGAAAATTAGTCCTTTGTATTGACCCATCCCAACTACTTAGGTGCAGTGGACAGCCACAGTGCAGCACCTGGGAACCCACTCCAGTTCTATTGCTTTGGTCAACGGCAATGGCAGGAGTATTAACCTAACATGCATGTCTTTTTGCTGTGGGGGAAACTGGAGCAGCCAGAGGAAATACAGGTGGACATGGGGAGAACATGCAAACTCCACACAGAAAGACTCCCGTCGGCTGCAGCCAGGTTTTGAGCCCAGGACATTCTTGCTGTGAGGAAACCCAAAAGGAGCTCAAAATACTAAAAAGTAAAAAGAATATGCAAGAAAATAAAAACTAAAAACTTATGCACATTGTATTCACAAAGAAATGTACTGTAGCTTAGTTATGCAAAGAATCTGTGTTAAGTGTGTGCACGAGATATGTGTGCAGAGTACATGTGCAAAGTATGTATGCTTATGATGCAATGGACACAGAAAATGCCATATAGAAGATATACACAAGCCACAGTTGAATATGAGTGCCAGCCTTCTAACTGGCTGAGGCTGGGGCTCCGGCCAGATCGGAGATATGAATTTAAATGTCTACGGTCGAAGTTACAAAGGAATGTCTGGACCGTTCTTTGGTACACTTAGGAGGTATAAACCTGTTGCTAATGACACTTCTTAGCTCCAACAGCTCAACATACAGGGGGTGGGTGACATTGTTCATGATGGAAATAGGTTTGCCCTCATCGTTATCTCCACCAGTCTCAAGTGTGTCCATGGGCAGTATAATGACAGGGCTAGCCTTCCTAATGAGTATATTCAATTTACACGTCTTTCTCCTTCATGTAGCCCCCTCCTCCCAGCACACAACAGCATAGAAAAGAACACTAGCCATCACAGACTAATAAAACATGGACAGTAACTTGCTACAGACATTAAAAGACTTTAGCCTCCTCAGAAAAAAACAGCCTGCACTGTCCCTTCTTATAAAGAGCAGCAGTGTTATCAGTCCAGTCCAGCTTATTGTTGATATGCACTCCCAGGTACTTGGTAGGTTTCCACCACCACTTCAGTAACTGGG
>OMOX01180750.1:0-11947 GCA_900312595.1 Guentherus altivela | reverse complement strand
CGTATTCGTACAAACACCTACAATCTTAGATCTAATAATTCATCCATCCATCCATCAATCCATCCATTTTCGGCCACTTATCCTGCTCTTGGTCGCAGTGGCAGCAGGCTCAGCAGAGTGCCCCAGACATCCCTTTCCCCAGCCACCGTCACCAGCTCTTGCTGGGGGATCCCAAGGCATTCCCAGGCCAGGCAGGATATATACTCCCGCCACTGGGAGAGATCTAATAATTGGCTTCACTTAAAGGTGCCACCTGTGTGGAGGCTAAAAAAATGAGTTTAATTTGGTACAGCCCTTAGCCTTGGAATGACCTGCAGGCCAGACTCAATCTAGACTCCCTCATCTCCTTAACCAGTTTCAAACAAAAGAGAATAGAAGTATTTACCACAAACTGCTCCTGCTGCAATGCATAGCAATATGTCATGTCTTGATGCCTACTTGTCTGCATGTGTTACACAGTACTTGTGTATGTACAACCTTCTCAGGAGTTGTATGAGTAGTAGCTTTGACTTTGCATTATATTGCATCATATTGTAATGTATTTTATATTATTGTCAGGTAATTGACCTGTAACTCTGCTGTCTTCTTGGCCAGGTCTCCTTTGTAAAATAGATTTTATTTCAATGGGTTTTATCCTGGTTAAATAAAGGTTAAAACAATACAAAGAATATTAAAACTTAAAAAATTTTCTGCAGTGCATGGACATATAATAATCCAGCCTATAACCTTATTATAAGCAACATTTCCTAACCAGAGCCAAGGCCAGGACGCAGACTGACTGCAACAGTCTGCCTGCTGCATTGAAACAAGTTGTTAAACTTGACTCACTGATTAAAATGACTTGAGTGAATGAGTTGTTCAGTTCAGTGCCGTTCACTGCTGCGGCAGTTACGCATGTCAAATTAATACGTTGGCTAATGAATCAATAAAATATTTCACGTTGCCTACATTTTGTTTTGTAAAAAATTCTTACCAGAGCACGTTAGGTCCGCAGTTGAACATGGCTGCTCCCAAGGTTTATTCCTAATTTAATTATGAGGGCGTTTTTCCTTGCCAATGTTGCCTGCTGGGTTAAATGGTCCGTAATTTATGAAGTGTGAAGAACGCTTAAGAAATGAAGGTTGATTGATAGATTGACTGGGTTATACATAGAAATATTATGCATCAAAAATATCAGCTCAGCTTGATGTGAGTTGCGATGTATTTTCAAAGCAATCAGATCAACACATGTATGATATTGACATTGATCATTTCATTGATAATTTTCTAGTCAATGTTATGAGGTGACATCATGTTTGTCATGTGAACTTTCAAGTCAATGGACTGTGAAAAATGTTCATGACGTCATGGTCGTGGACCTAGTTATAAGGATGGAGTGTGCACAAAAGACCATACCTTGGTCACGGACAACATAGTTAGATATCTAAAGTAAAGATTTGGGGTTTTGGGACTGTCAAAAAAATACATATCTGTATATTAAAAGTGACATTGATATCATAGTTAGATATAAATTCAATAGTTTTCAAAATACACAATATTCTATTTTCCATACACCGATCTATGATCTGAGAAATACAAATAAAAATTGGGAGTTTTCAAACTGAGCATAGGTGATTACAGATAAATGTGACAGAAATTGCATTTATTACCAATAGTCACGTTTTCTTTTGTTCCCGCCTTGAGAGGCTTGAGAGAAATGTAAATATGGACATACACTCTCAGTACATGCAAACTGCAATACCTCGTTGTAATATAGATTACTTACTCAGAGAACCAATTAGTACGTGACAGACGCTGTCCTACCTACCCTGCCCCCCATCCCCCCCCCCCCCCCCCCTGCCCCCCATGCCCATGAAGAAGGAATGGAGCAGCAGAGCACCCAACGAGAGATTCAGCTTCAGAGCAAGTGAGTATCTATTTATCTTTATATCTATCTGTCTGTCTGTCTTTCAGTCTGTAGGTCTGTCGGTCTGTCAGTCTCTTACGTCCTTTATAAATATCTATTACATTTTTCTGTCTATCTTTCGTCTCTCAAGCTGTCAAACAATCTGCCCAGTCCATCTATGCATGCACCTATATGCCATCTGTATCAGATTAAAGTTTGTGCCTAATGTGATCACGGTTCTACAACCCCCAGGTACGCCAAGGTGACAGACCTCTTGAACAACCTGAGAAGAAGAGTAGAGATACTGTATCCTTGATCATTTGAAAGGATAAATCAATAAAGGAACGAATCAACAAAGGGAAGATTAATTAATTAATAACTAAAATTATTTGATCTGTCCAGCCCTATGGTATTTGTCGACATCCTTATTAAGGTGGCTTAGTGGTGATCACTGAACTTTGGCTGGGCTAGTCCCCCATCTCCCACCCATACACCCTCCACACTCACACACAGCGGCCACAGCAGCCCAGAGCGAGAGTAGTGACTGTGGTGGACCAGATCAAACCAGCTTTCCCACCTTGTTTATAAATTAACTTCATCCTCCAAGTCTTTGCAAATTCTTTCATGACTTTGTTATAGAAGCTGCGAGATGTCCTAATACTGTGCAGAATTCTTCTCTCAATTAGGTCATTTTGGATGTGACGACCTTCCACAGAATGAACATCTCCAAATGATGGGCTAGTCTCATCATATTTCCGGAGCAGGTTAAGGCGCCCAATATAATTACCTTAATTGTCCTAACTTTCTCCTCTTGAGTGGCCCAAAACTAGTCTCACACTAGTTTAACACTTCCCTGTGTTTTTATACGCTAATTATGTTGGTCCGTTATATTTGCAACCCCTCATTCAACTGATGATCTAGTAGTGAGTTGCTAAATGTCAATGTTCTACTAAACAAAGTATGTGCTCAGGTGCACACTCATGTTTTGACAAAGTCGTACACTCGTGTGTATGAAGATTGTTTAAAAAGCCATAACCTGCTGTGGTCCAGACTGTACGTTCACTAGAAAAAAAGATCAGCGCTAGATGGGAGTATTGTGCATGCGTGTCTCAAGCAAAGCTGTCCGACGGCAAGCTTTTTTTCCAACCAATTCTTCCGCTGTGAATACGCATAAATAAAACGGGAATTTCAGAAGGCTTGCCAGTTTTCCTGTCTGCAGGATAGATAAATGTGCCAGGCTAAGCTGATGCAAGTCGGAAAATCAGATAGACCGCAATCATTGCAGTTTTAAAACACACACTTAAATTATTTTTTTTAATGTCAATAACGCCCATTTTAATCATAAAAGAATAATGAATTTAAAATCAAATTTGAATTTTCTTTAATGTCAATAACGAAATTTAAAATCAAAATGTTTATTCTCATAATTTTATTTGCCTTGGGCATGCGCTGCATTTATAGCTTATTATGAGTGCTCGTCACTGATATGGCTGCATAATGACAATATTTTCAGACTTAATGACTTATAACAGACGTTGGGAACATGAGTTAGTGCAAGATGAGGCCAGTCACATTCACTTGGAGAACGTGAGTGACACTTGCAGACACACAAGCGTAGTTGCACTTACTTTCTTTCTGAAGTGCAGTACACACACATAAAACACTCAACAGTATCATTATTTTTAACACATTAAGGTTTTCTAATTAGTTGCATGCATTAATACCTTGAGGGTCCGACCATGTACATACATTATCACATGCCATGCCTTTCACTCTTTCTCCACCTGTGACTTGGTGAGTGACAGGTAGAGAAATAAGGCAGTATCATATAAAAACAACAAAACCATTGAACAGACATCTTTTGCTCTCTCTGCCTTCAGCAAGAGCATATGTCCTATTTAGTAGAGCTGGACCAGAAGCATCGGAACACTGTTGAAACCATTCAAACTCAAAACAATTTGGAGCTGGGGGATATGGAGAAGGAGATGAAGAAGACCCAAGTAAAGGAGATGGAACACACAAATGGTAAGGCACCAGCTAGGATGTATATAATAAATAGAACTTTATTGATCCCCATGGGGAAATTGTCCTCTGCATTTTGACCCATCATAATTACTTAGGAGCAGTGGGTAGCCTCAGTGCAGCGTCAGGGGAGCAGTTGGGGGTTCAGTGTCTTGCTCAATTATACTTTGACATGACACAAGGAGAAGCCGAGGATTGAACTGGTGATCTTCAAACTGCCAGACAAGCACTCTAACCTCTTGAGCTACTGCCACCCCAACCTATATGCTAGATTATTTGAATAATCACATTTTTAATATTACACCTGAATCTCTAGTACTATTTGGAATATTTCCTTCACTGAGCTCTGGCACTTCTACTGGGAACTAGTTGAGATAGCCAGGTTCTGAATGGTGACCTAGTGCGATGCAAAAGTGCCAGTGTGTCGTGGTACAGCTGTGAAAAAAACCAAATATAACTTTGAGATAATGTTGCATCAAGCAAATCCATATCTTCTAACAACCCATGTAAGATAACTAGCTAGGATTATTAAACTTGGGTAAACAATGTTTCAATTTTCTAAGGTGCTGTCTATTGCAGTGAATTCAAAAATTCAGTGCATTTCAAGAAAATAACCAAAACTAATAAACAAAACAAAAGCATTTTGAAGCATTCCAAAAAATTCAAACTTGAAATGAACTAGGCTCCTGTATACAACAGCAGGGCCTGTACTACCCTTTTCCCCAGACACCCCAAACTCAACTGAATAAATCGGCTGATAAATCCTTCCCAGTCCTTTCCATCTGAAGCACTGCCATTTCCCTTCCAGGGGTTGGCAAAAACATGTCCTGGCAACATCCCAACTTAATATTCTTTCAAAGGGAATCTGTAAGGTTATTAAACAAAACAAAATACATCATTCCCCATAGTTATAAAAAAAAACATTATTGAAAATCCTCCTCTGAAAAAACCCCATCTCCTCAATGTCATCAATGACTGCTAAATCACAGAACTGATGGGCGTGCAGCCCCTCACATTCAGAATCTCCTTAACTGGTGAGTGTGGGTACCAGGCAGGGGGCCAGTGTTTGCTTCTGATTTTGATGCTGCCATAACGAGTGGATTTAAAAAGGAATGGCATTACCATGGAAGCCTAATGGGACCCAACAAGTCTATGCACTTCTGCATTCTCATTCCCATCTCTGCCGGCAATTGTAGTTGGGGATGGACAGAGAGGAAGTTCAAATTCATTTGTAAATAAACAGTAACAGTTGTCGGCTGATCATTGAAATGCTAAATCTGTGAGGTCCTCTCAACGATCAAACAAATAAGTGCAATGATAACTAAATTAGTCAATAATAATAAGTGTCAATAGTCCTGATAATGATCAGTCCCGAGGAGGAACCAACAACTTACTACGGAGACCACAGACTTACTAGAGAGACCTTAAACACGCTGAATGTGACTGGTCTGACAGCTGACAGCTATACTATGTCTAATGTGAATATGAGTAGTCAAGTGTAAGTGGTACATTTAACTTATACAGCAGTGGTGTAGTCGTGTTCATCAGTTTTGACATCACCCAAACCCACTCTTGCCAGTTACCCGCCCACACCCCAAAAATTTTGCAGTTTTTCGAAATTATATTGCAATTTAGTCATATGCTAATTTGATATCAGTTACATGGCATTTCACCTTCAAACTATGAAAATTCTCTTTATCCAGTGGACAACTGGGCTGTTGGTGGAGTGACATTGAGGAGTAGTGTGTTATGGGTGCTTAATCCACAGCTGAATGTTCTTTAAATCCAAACCCAGGTGAGCACTAGGCAGTGAAAACTGTCACTATGCGCTTACATGTCAGGAGCTCTAACGCATCCTTCCCATTAAATACAATGGATAAAGAGCACTTGGCCCTTTTTACAGGTGTCCGGTAGACATGCAGCCTTTAAGATCATGTTACTGTATGAGAATGACATGTTTAAATATACTTTTGAATAGTATTTACTTACAAACATGTATCACTTCAGTCTGAGCTTCTCAGTGTTGGAAATGGA
The DNA here is from genome assembly GCA_900312595.1 of Guentherus altivela. Taxonomy (NCBI): domain Eukaryota; kingdom Metazoa; phylum Chordata; class Actinopteri; order Ateleopodiformes; family Ateleopodidae; genus Guentherus; species Guentherus altivela. Next base: position 6,006 of record OMOX01180750.1, on the reverse strand, counting down.
AATGTCTGCTTCCGAAGATGTTTTTTGGAGTTCCCAAATTATCTTATTCAAGCAAAGAATATAATCTTACAAAAATATAGTCTTATTATTTGTGGAACATTTCAGTCATGCTTACATCAGCTTTACACTCATAACTAGCTCTATTCTCGTAACATTGCCTGCACATTCATGATCATGACAGTGCTGAAACTTCCAGTCCCGGGGGGTTTGGGTGGTGTCCATAGATGCACAATAGCCCAATAAAAGACCATAGACTTTCATGGCGCTGCCTATGTAGCAATAAAATTAGCTCCAAAACGCCACTTGCACAAGCCATTGGAAATGCTCAGTGGCTATTTTCGTCACTTTGTCTAGCTATAGTAAGTCTATATAGCCTCAGCACCTAGGGGCCCACGTTTGCCTCTGATCTGCTTTTTACCAAGTGTATCTGAAAGGCACTGCTGCACCATGCCCATCTCCATTGCACAGGGCAATTGTTGTCATGGCAAGTTCAAGTTAATTTTTTCACTGAGCAGTAACAGATGCCAGCTGATCATGAAATGTTTAATGTCTTAACTTCTCCAAACAAACAAAATTATTCAATAAAAATAATCATCAATATTGTCCTGATCATGAGCACTCCCAAGCAGAGCGAGACTTACTACAGAGACCATAAACCAGTGTGACTTGTCTGACAGCTGACAGCTGTACTATATGTGTAGTCTTCTGTGGAAATTAGTCATAATTTGTAAAAGTGAAACAAAGCATTAGAAGAGTAGTTGTGTGCCCATAAGCTTTGAAAGAGCCTGAGCAGGCTCTAGCTGGTCAGCCACCCACACAGAGTCCATAAGTAGTTAATATGCACAGTGTCATTCAGACACTGCCCAAATAGCGATAATTTGAGCTCGAAAAACCACTTGCATAAGACATTGGAAATGCATGGTGGACATTTTTGGCACTGTGTCAAGCTCTATTGCAAGTCTATGCTGGGTACCTGATGTACCCAATCTTCTCAGTCTAACAACGTCCTGGCTTTTCTCAGTTGGCAATCAATTTTCTGTGTTTAGTTTAAAATACTTGGTCAATTCCCTTTTGAAATTATATGTTAATTTAAAATTATATGTTAATTTTAATAAATAAACTCTGGTGAAATGTATGTAAAAGTATCCCTTCATGTAAAAAGGCTATTAATAAATCTATAAACATTCACATTTGTCCTTCAATAAAAAATGCAAGGTGTGATCCCCTCACTACAGTGCTCATGAGGGTTGCTGGTCTACTAACCACCCGCACCTGCTACCCCAATCAGCACACACAGACCTGTCTCCACTCACACACTATTTAAACATCACAGTTCCCATTCTGAGGTTGGGCAGTATTTAAGTTATTTCCCATCCCTCTACATTATTGGGTGCCTGCAGTGAAGGGTTATTCATTAATTGTAGGTGAAGAGAATTGTGCAATGACCTCACTGATAATGTTTAAGGTAAAATATAAATACATCACTTATATTATTTTTATTTGAGTAAACAGTAGTCTTTGAAGTGAAATGGGATGAATTCCATTCATGCTAATTTCAAAGCACCATGCAACAAAAGCTAGTTATATAACGACTATATAATTATTGCCCAGTATTGAACTTTTACTTTATCTAAAAAAATATAGAAAAAGTTGCTGCCCAGTGACTGTGCTCCTTCCTACAAATCAAAGCCCCAAATTGACTTACTATTGGCATTGACAATTTCCCCTCAGGGATTAATAACGTCCCAATTATTATTAAAGCAGTGTTTTGCTGCAGTCAGGTCAGATGTTGTGAGATTATAGAAAGTTAAGTAAATAGCAGAGATAAGAGAAACTACAGTGTGGTCTCCATTATTCAAACTCAACAACGTCCTTCTTCTCAACCCAGACAAAACAGAGGTCCTGATCCTTGGTACCAAGAAACTATCTGCAGAAATAGCTTCGCACACCATGGACCTTGATTGTTGCAAGATTGTGCCTAACACCACTGTCGGAAATCTTGTTGTTCTATTTGAATCGCAACTCTTGCTAGATTTGCACATTAGTAGCATCACTAGAACAGCCTTCTATTAGTTACGAAATATTGCTCAGATAAGGAATATACTCTCTTTTGCCGACACAGAAACTAGTCCATGCCTTCAATATCCTCTAGAAAAGAATACTGCAATGCACTTTTGGCTGGTAGCAGTGCTGTCACTTTGAACAGACTTCAATTGGTTAAAAATGCAACAACTCAAATTCTAACAGCAAAAAATCAATTCGACCATATTATGCCAGTTCTGCTATCTCTACACTGGTTATCTGTTAAATTTTACATTGATTATAAAATACTATAAAGTTATAAGGCCCTGAATAAGCTAGCATCTAGGTATTTGAATGACCTCCTTGTCTCTTATAACCCTATTCAACCTCTCAGATCACAAGGTGCTGGCTTCCTGGTAATACACAGAATTACAAAAAAACACCTCCACCTCAGGTGACAGAGCTTTCTCTTACAGAGCCCTTGTATAATGGAATAATCTCCCAGAAAATGTTGGGCCTCAAACGCTGTGTATTTATTTTTTTAAACTAGACAAAAAGGGTACCTATTTAGTCAGGCCATAGTCATAATTAACTAGCAGTTGAGGCTGTTATAGTCAGTTCTGACAGTTTGTATGGGTCTAAGTTAGGCTTCTTCATTAAGGGTTTGATTACTGCTAGTTTGAAAGGATTTGGCACAAGTCTGAGGGTGAGAGACAAGTTAATAATCTTAAGTAAGGGTTCTTCAACTATTGGAAGAGCTGTGACAGAGCTGGATCGAGCCTACGGGCTTTGTCGTTTAGACTAGAGTTCTGAGAGCTTTTGAGTCAATTGCTGCAAAGGAGTTAAACTGTTCCAGCAGTCTAGTAATTTGTGAGCGAATTTATTGTAGCAAGGTCTACAATTGTTGCATTCGTTGCTCTCAAGGTTTTGTTTTTGTACAATTGGCCCTCTAGTGAGGGAGTTTATTTCTTGCCATCATGCCCACTGGGGGTACATGGTCCGTGAATCTTTCAAGTGCTATGTGACTGTCAAATTTGTGAAAAGTGCTCTTCAAAAAAACTTGATTGTTTGACTGATCCTCATCAACGGGGCTGAAGTAGAGACTTTACTCCGAGGTGTTTGCCCCTCTTTCTCTGAAACCCGCAATGTTTTTATTTAGCGTTTTAGCATTTATTTCTGTATGGCCAGTTTAAGTTCAAGTTAAGTTTAAGTTACACTTTATTAATCCCCATGGGGAAATTACTTCTCTGCATTTTGACCCATCCTAACTACTTAGGAGCAGTGAGCAACTACCGTGCGGCACCCTGGGACCAACTCCAGTTCTAAGGCCAGTGCCTTGGTCAAGGGTAGTGGCAGGAGTAGTAACCTAACATGCATATCTTTTGAGGTGGTGGAAATCCGGAGCACCGGAGGAAACCCACATTTTTAACCCAGAATCTTCTTACCATGAGGCAACAGTGTAAACCACTGAGCCACCGTGCCACCTCTGCTAACCACCGTGCCCCCCATTTCACATGCCCTGACAGTTTCCTCTATTTCCTTGTTCATCTTTGGCCAATAAAGTACTGCTTTGGCCCATCTTTTGCATTTTTCCATTTGCAAATGGCCCTCATGTATATTTTTTTAATATTACTTTTGGGACCACGACTCTAAAGCCCTTAAATAGCACTCCATCTGTGACTGTTAGCTCATCTACAGTATGAGTTTTCTATATAGTGCTGGTCAAGACTGCTTGCCAACCGCTTAATATGCCTCGTATTACCCTTATTAGTGTCATATCATCTGTGGTAGCTTGGACTACGACTTTTCACATTTCATCTGAGACTGGACAGGTCTTTCTGATTAGGTTCACATGCACTGTCTCATTATACTCATATGCCTGTATTGGTTAGGAATACTTATATGCCCGAGAGAGTATCTGCAACTAACAGTTATTTTCCCGTGCTATATTCCAATACAATATCATATCTCTGCATGTTCAGAAATGTTTTGGATCCTGGGCAGCGTATTTGCCAGTCTCAGCCAGTACCATTTTGCCATACATGAAATTTCCCACATGCATATGACAGGGATAGAGCCTCTTTTTCTATCTTGCCACGATTACATACTGCAGCCATTTGAGCTCAGGACACGTAAGCTACTGGATGCTACCCTTTGCCATACTGTTGTAAGTATGTTGTAAGTTGTTGGGGCGGCAGTAGCTCAGGAGGTTAGGTGTTGGTCTGGCAGTCGGAGGTCTCCAGTTCGATCTCCGGCTGGTCCTGGTTAATTGTTGAAGTGTCCTTAAGCAAGACACTGAACCCCTAACTGCTCCCTGGGTGCCGCTCAGTGGCTGCCCTCTGTTCCTAAGTAATTAGAATGGGTCAAATGCAGAGGACAATTTCCCCTCGGGGATTAATAAAGTCCCAATTATTATTATTTATTTAATAACACCGTTCCTAGGCCTGATTTAGAGGCATCTGCTGATATTTTACTCTAGAATTTCCCATCATAAAACCTCTGAACAGGGGCTTGCAAGATTAGGTGCTGAAGTTTCTCAAGCTCTTTTTGGTGGTTACTATTCCAATATCATTCTGTAGTCTTGCATTGTAAGCTCCTTAACTGTGCAGCGTGTGCTGTTAGGTTAGGGACTGTGAAGAAAATTCACTTGTTGCACCAGAGAAATGCCTCTATATTTCTTAAAGCACTGGACAGCATTAATAAACGCTGCTTGCCTACTATTTCTAAGCTCAGTCTCTCTGTGCCATAACATAAATCCATGCCAATCTGACTTAAAAGGTTTGAACTTCTTTCTCTTTTGCTCTTTTTCTGACATTTCTTTTTCTTTCTGACTCAATTCCCTTTTCCTCCATTTTCCTTCTAAGTTTATCTATAACTTCAATCAAAAACTTCATTTTCTCCCTCTGGGAAGCCAAATTCTGTAATCCACATTTGCAACTGTTTGCAGCTCTCCTCACCATATTTTTTATTTATGTATTGAGCGTTGGGTGAGACATTGTCACGCAGTTGGGAAGTTTTCTGGTCACCTTGACCCATACTTCTTCGGGAACCCATTTCGGCAGTTTGATTAATTATTAATCAATTACCAAAAATTCAATAAGTTGTCAAGTCTCAGCAAACCCCATATCTCTACCTGGTCTTCCCTGCAATAAATATTGCAGCATGATAGGAATTTATTTCTTACGGTGGCAATTCTGAGATGGTCTGGCAGGGAATCGTACGCTGTTTGTCCGGATGGTTTAGTGAACTGGAGTCGCCCTCACCCTTCAGGCATCCTTGTCTCACCCTAGACCTCGTTTACGATGTCGTCTCAGGGGAGATAGGATTCTCGCGGACCCAGTCTTCCACCTGTACAGGATTTCAACCGTCAGCAGTGAGCCAAACCTGGACCACGTCAACCATCCCATCCTCTTCACCAAGTCATTGTGGTGGAAATTCACTAATTGCACCACTGAAACTGCAGACCAGAACAGAAATGTATTTAGATATTTATCATGCACAACAATCTCTTAACAAAGTTTCAACAATGTTATCACATAAGCGTTTGCATATTATTTAATTAGGACTTTATTCATCCCCAAGGGGAAATTGTCCTCTGCATTTGACCCATCCTAATTACTTAGGAGCAGAGGGCAGCCACTGAGCGGCGCCCGGGGAGCAGTTAGGGTTTCAGTGTCTTGCTCAAGGACACTTCAACAAGTAACCAGGACCAGCCGGGGATCGAACCCGGGACCTCCGTCTGCAGGACCAACACCTAACCTGCTGAGCTACCGCTGCCCCAATATGGGACCTCTACCGAGAGAAGACCCCAAACAAAGGTTCTCTCCTTTCTTATACTTGTGGGTTACATAAATCTCACAGCAAACCTAATTAAAGTAAAATGACAAACCTTTTTGAAGGAAAGGTATGTTAAAAGTAAGCATAAATCATCAGCCACTTAATTGGAAAACTGGAATGGCTTGTCTCAATGTCTTACAAGTACGA
>OMOX01180747.1:0-11181 GCA_900312595.1 Guentherus altivela | reverse complement strand
TCCTGAACCCATCGCCATGTGGTGCAACATACAAACAAATCAAACTGAATTTGAGGTAGGTCATTTACAAATCATAAAAGTTGCGCTTTTTTTTTAACCCCGTGTGGAAATTAGTCATCTGCATTTGACCCATCCTAACCCACGTGACGAACACGCAAACTTCAGACAGAAAGGCCCCAGTGGGGTCTTGAACCTAGGACTTCTGACTGTGAGGCAACAGTGCTAACTACTGAGCCAACGTGGTACCCAAAATAAAAACATCCACATTAATACCACGATAAATGAAATGAAATTGTATCACATGTACTTGAAATAGTGGATCATTTGCAACTACACTGGAATAATTTGCAACCTAAAACATATTTAGAAATAAAGAGGCATTATTCTATCAGTATTATTATTATTAGCCTGGCTTCTCTTTGAGCCTTACTTAACTCCCACCTAAAATTACATGGTCTAGTTGCTGCGAGATAGGTCCATTCATATTATCAACTTAAAGAGTGTGCAGTGCATGCAATACACACAGTAAGAATGTATCCCCTATGCTAAACTACATTTAGAATACAGCTGCCATCTGTCCAGCTCTACACTGGTCATTCAGTTAGATTACACACCCAACATATGGCATCCACCTGGGTGGATAAACATGTGGCCTCTGGGACAGACATCACCAACCCTCTATCAGACCAGGGCCTCGTCTCCGCCCCCTCCTGAAGTAAAGACTCCTCACATGTCAGTATCTAAGTCTGTCCACCAAGTAGAATGCTTTGACCCAATTTATTTTAAGCACATTATTTCAGCACAAGCCTCGACCAGCCTGTCCTGACAGGCCTTTAGTTGAAGAACGATTTGCGATACTGTACATGTATGTATGTTTTGCAATTCTGTTAGCATTCCCCATTTCAAACTGAAGGGCAAGCTGCATGTGGACATGCAAAACAATGTCATCATATTTCTTGTATATTTGTAGTATTCAAGTCCTTTAGTAATCCACAAATTTTCAGGTATAAACTGGGTGTTTGGCTTCCTGTCTTGGGACCTTTAGGCCAGTGGTCTCCAACCTTTTTTGCCCCACGGACCGATGTTATATTGAAAATATTCTTGTGGACCGGCCTACAGGTGGGGTGAGGTAGGGGGTGTTGTTAAAATCGGTGGATAGATTAGGCTTATATTCTTGCGGACCGGCCGATGGGGGGACGGGGGACATAGCGCATATAGCCTAGAGTGTTATATCATTACTATTCAGCATTTTGGCTGAATCATATCGTTTCCTCGCAGCCTGGTAGCAAATGCTCTGCGGCCTGGCGGTTGGGGACCACTGCTTTCGGGCACAAGCTAACCAGGGGCCTGGATTGTAAATTAACCTTTTGTAATTGGTACTTAACATTCCTAGGAGGTGAATTTGGGTCAGTTTTGTATTTTGGATAATACCTCTGGGAAATTCCTTCTGAATATTAGGAATCTATAGTTTTACCCATTTATGTCTTATTATAAGTGCTGTGATGATACTGTACCGATGCTGCAATTTCCACCTGGGATGAATCAAGTGCTCTCTTATGTTCTCTTATGGCCCCCAAAAAACATCAATCAGTAAACTTTTCTTCCCATCTCAGGAGCTGACCACCTCCCAGAAGAGTGGAGGGAACGTTCTGCAGATGATGTATGAGAAGCCTGAGAGATGGGCCTACACGTTCCAGACCTACGCCTGTATGAGCAGGGTGCGCGCCCAGATCAAGTCCACCAGTGCGAAGCTTCGAGATGCCGTGGATCCTGTGCAGTTCTTTGAGCGCTCCATCTACAGTGACAGGTACAAACAAGACAGAACCAAATAGTTCTGTGTCGTAAAATAGTTGTGTATTGTTCTAACTGGCAGCTGACCTTCATTAATCTGTTATTAACCTCAAACAGAGGAGCGTTATGCCTCCTATAAACAATTGAATGCAAGTTTGCGATCCTTTTTAAAATTCCAATTTGGCAACGCACCTTATCATCCTTTCAGACTAAATGGTATGTTTTTAGTGGGACTTCGTGTTCTTGAATGCCCGCTTTAGCTGTTAGTTTTGGGGCTTTAAGCTGCCTCGTGGCTCAATAACCATTCTGAATCCGTCACAACTGTTCGATCCAAGTTTGTGTCAACCGAATAACGCGAAAACTCTGACAGCTATTAACATCCCCTCAATAGGTGTGTAAATGACTATTTCTTTAACTCTTGAACTGGGAGGATGAATCGGTCCAAATTCCCATCGGCAGTTACCGGTTACTAGGCTACACAATCACATCCCTCATATAGCATTATTTTGTAGTTGTTGACGTGAGCTTTAATGTCCAACGTCCCTGTTCACCGCGTCTCCTTGCGTTTCTGTATGTGCTCCTAGGTACATCTTTGCAGCTAACCTCTATGAGAGTGAGTGCCTGAATGACACAGAATGGGCTATTTACCAGGACTGGCACGGCTGGCTGCACAGCCAGTTTGGCAAGCACATCGAGCTGGACGGTATCATTTACCTGAGAGCGTCACCTGAGGTACCCCCCTGAGCCCTCTTACTGCGTTGTCACTCAATGGGATCTGGATAAAACGCTGTTGCTATGGTAATTTGATGGCTCTTTGTTACTGCTATCAGACAGACCCTAGACCAAAGAAAAGAATTGCAGGTGATACTTCACTTTGCTTAGCGCGTCTTCGCTTTTCACCACCTCACGCTTTGCTGTTAGCTCCAGCATTACCCGACGGCACCATCTCTTGACAAGCGCCATTATTAAAAAGTATTACGGAAACACAGAATCACATAATGATTATTGTTTCCATGTCACCTTGTTCGTAGCTCATGTCAGCCACTTTAAATATTACAATGATCAATATTGCATTATATGCATTATATGACTTGCTAGTAATGTTTTCTGGAAAGCAATTGTGTGCATTACAAAACGTAAAAGCAAAGAAAAACAGCCAACCAACCAAACAAAAGACAAACACATTGGGGAGGGCGGTAGCTCAGGAGGTTAGGTGTTGGTCTGGCAGTCAGAGGTCACCGGTTAGATCCCCGGCTAATCCTGGTTACTCGTCAAAGTGTCCTTGAGCAAGACACTGATCCCCCAACTGCGCCGCTCAGTGGTTGCCCTCTGCTCCTAAGTAATTAGGATGGGTCAAATGCAGAGGATGATTTCCCCTCGGGGATTAATAAAGTCCCAGTTATTATTATGGAGTCATTTGAAAAGCAGGGGATGTTTACTGTTTACACTGCATGTGCCCGTACATGCGTTGCATGAACATATCACAATAATGTATCTACACATGTGTATGAGCGCCACGCTGCACATCTGGGTACACATGAAATGATTTGGTCGGTTAGTGTAGGCCTACCCCCGTGGAGACCGGGGTTTGATCCCTGGCTCATGGAGCATCCTTATGGACACAATCGGCTGTGTTCAAGAGAGGGAAGCCGGCCAGGGGGGTTTCTCCCTCGTCGCTGCACTAGCGACTCCTTCTGGTCGGTCGGGGCGCCTGCAGAGGGAGATAGCTCGGGGTACGCTCCCTCTGTGAAGTACGACGATGTACGGTGAAAAGAAGCGGCCTAGGCACATGTCCCTTGGAGGAAGTACATCGTGCCGGCTCTCCCCGGGCCGCGATGGGGATTAGCAGCAACAGGGGCTTGGTGTCGGCAGAACTGGGGGAAAAAAACAACTAAATTCGGGAAGGAATTGGCAGCGACCAAATTGCGGGGGGCTATCTTTTATTTATTTTTTTACATGGTAAGTGGTGGTGTGAGGCTAAAAATATTATTGTGTTGTCCCATTAATAAGCCATCCCTTCCTCCGTCCGTGTGTAAGATGGAACGCGTTTTTTTCTGTGGTTACTAAGTTCAAAAAGTTCTCCAACCTATTATCTTTATGCAAGTACTTGGGTTCCCTGGCTTAACTGCCCAACGTGGATTGTGCTGCAGCTGGTGTGATTGTAATGCAAAGAATGTCGAAAGAAGTCGAATCGCCAACAAGCAGGCGGAATGTGATCGGGTGACATAGAGTCACATCCACCATATAAGAAAGCCAATGTCACCTTAATGACATGCAGCCTTTGCAGTTAGCAATATGAATGGATACATTTTTCATTCCAAGTTTCTAGTCTTAAAAGTTTTTAAAATAATAATAACTTAATGAACACAGCACTTTTCAAAACAAGTTACAAAGTGTGTAATAATCATGAAACATCAGGATCAAAAGCAATGGTAGAAATGAAAGGGAGGAAATAAACCACGTTATAGAATCAATCAGAAAATAGTAAAACGATAAAAAAGAAAACAAGAAGATTTATTTAAGATACCTATAGAGTGTAGGCTTTCGGAGGTGATATGAAGAGATGAATGCCGTCCTGATCTCCTCGGGCATGGCACTCCAGAGCCCTGGGGTCCTTACGGCACAAGCCCGCTCACCTTTGAAAATACAATTCATCAGGTGGTTATTTTGATGGGCGGTTATTCATGAATTCCTTCTGAATGAGGTTTCACCAAAGTGGGAAGATCGCCTTTTAAAATGGAAGGATTGTTCCCTTCCTTTCGTTGTGTGTCTAGAGATGTTTGGAGAGATTGCACCTTCGGGGCAGAGAGGAGGAACAGGACATTCCTCTGGAGTACTTGGAAAAGCTCCACTTTAAGCACGAGAGCTGGCTGCAGCATAAGACCATGCGGTAAGGAACGCACAAAATCCTCAACATGACAGTTTTGGCGTATATTCCCCATCACAAATTGTGTGTGCATTTCTGCGAGGACTCTATGCTTGGGGGTGAGAGAAACCAAAGCTAGCTGAGCAAACTGCTCCTCGCCACACACTTCATATTCCAAGCCAGCGTTTTGGTTCACGAAGAGTGACTTGGTCAGTTGTGTGAAAAAAACCCTGCAATCAGTAGATTAATGCACAATACTTAGAACAATACCATAATGATTTAACAGATATAGAATCGTTTGCTCAGCTTCATGTTCAAGGTTTACACTTTATGTACCTCTAGAACGATACAATTTCCCATTGATGGGGAATCTACTATACTATTTCTGAGGTCTCACCACTCACCTTAACGACTAAAACTATCATGAGAATGAATGTATGAAAACTCATACTGCATGCTGCCTTTGTGGATATGGAAGTCTTTTCGGGGAGGCAGTAGCTCAGGGGGTAGAGCGGTCATCTGGCAGTCTGAAGATCACCAGCTCGATCCCCGGTTCCCCCTGATATCACATTGAAGTGCCCTTGAACATGACACTGAACCCTTAACTGCTCCTGAGTAGGTCGGATGGGTCAAACGGAGAGGAGAATTTCCCCACGGGGCTCAATGAAGTCCCAGTTGTTTGTATTGTATTATTTTGGGATTATGATAGTTTTCCTGATGGATTTGAATTGGAATCTCAATATTCCATAATATTGGAATCTTAATATTACAATTCAACTTCTTAAGAAAAAAAATGCAGGGACACCTTGACATTAAGATGGTTAAATCCCTGACTGATACGAATAGGTCATCTGCGATTCACAAGCAATGGGATGTTCCTTAGATCTACTGTAGGCATAGAATTTACTGGAAAGATGGATGCCTATCCTCATACAGGTCCATCTGTTGAAGGAGCTGTTTCTGGCATTGTTAATGTTGCTGTTTCCGTATTTTGTCTCACTACTGACCCACAGCATGGAGTTTGAATACCTGAACGACCTGCCGGTCTTGACGCTGGATGTGAATGAAGACTTTAAAGGGGACAAGAACAAGCGCTCGGACATGTTGGAGAAGGTGAGAGGCTGTTGCAGAGGCTGCTTTTGAAAATCATTCTAAATTAGATTCTTGTGTGTGTGTGTGTGTGTTCCATATCAGTTATTCTGGGAGGGCTTTTCACGTTCAAATGTACAGGATTCAAAAATGCTTCTAGACTATCTAATAAAGAACAATTCAACTGTTCAAGTTAAGAAAGCAAGAAACACCCTAAATGATTTATCTCAGAAGAAAGGAGGTTCTGACTGTTTTGTTGAAGAGTGTTCTACAGAGGCTAAAATGAAGAGCTCAATCCGACCAAATGCAGTGTGTGTGGGTGTGTTGGGGGGAGGGTGTGTGCTGAAGAACCGCTTATGTAGCAGTTTCATGTTGATGGTAAACAAGTGATATCAGAGTTCTATTTAGAAAGTCGTTTGTGAGGAATAGACAGGTGAACAGGTAGGGCAGAGCATTCATGGGGTAACCTAACTCGCCTTACAGTTAGTTTCACTTAGTGGTTGAATTAAATGTAGGAAATCACAAACTGTTGATCGTTGAAGATTTAAGAAGCTTCTCCTTTATCGCTATCTTTCAGGTCAAAGACTTTCTTGGCACGTTGTAAACCTCAGCAACACAATCAATATTTGGAGGAGCCTAAAGGATGACAAGACAAATGTAGTTCCTCTCTGAAAAGATTATAATATTTTTGTGACGTGACAATTCTTTTTGTTTTTAAAGCATTTGGAATGATTTGGACTGCAGTGGCTTTACCTTTAAAGGGTTTTGAAGGGATTATTTAATGTGGCTTGCCATATTTTTGTGTTGTTTATTTATCAATGTCTGGGATTTTATGCACATGGAATAAACACGTTGAACCTTATCCACCTTCAAAAGTTTTCCAGCTCTTTAAATATAAAGGTTTTGAGGAAAAGTGGCTGTGTTTGTGAAATGGTCTATAAATGTGCCAAGTTGTCGGTATCACTTCAACCACTCACCTGGGAAATACTCGTGTTTGGCCTTTCAAGTCCCAAGACACTTGAGTCCAGAGGGTGGTGCTAGACCTTACACGGGTCCACTCTGTATGTCCATACTCTGAGCTTGTCTAACCTTAGTATCTGAATGTGGGTTACTGAACAAGGCAATCTGTGTTCTCAGAATTTATGTTGTCATGATTCACTGATCAGCTCTCATGACGTGACACCTGCCCGAAACCGGTCCGTCCCACTGGAACTGTTTTTCATTTAAAATTTAGGCGTAGATAAAAGAGGCTATATTGTTAAAAAAATAAATTTTAGATTATTTTGAATAAGAATGGAATATTTAATATATAATCTATATACATATATTTTTCATTCTTTAAAAAATATCAAGCAGGTTGAAAATTAACGCCTTTGTGCGCGACACAGCTCCAACTTTTTGACCTCCGCCTCCCACTTTTGTGGCGTGACGTTGGAGGAGGCAGAGTTCTTAAATATGGAAAAAGACACGCCGCGTGCAGAGGCACTTCAAACGCTGCCGGAATGCTCGTTTCCCCCTCACGAATTGCCAAGAATGATCTGATCAAGTTGTAACGAAGAATGTAGAATCGACAAAATAGCTCCAACGGGGAGGCGTTTAAAAAAAAGTTCTCGTCTCGAAGATAAAATTGAATTACAAAATCGCAAGTGAGTTTACAGAGTTTGAAGGAAGTTTAATCGAAATCCAACCAGTTTTGCCAAGTTGGCTGATATCGAAACTTGAAATCGAACGCGAGGACTCAAGTGTTCTTCTAATTGTTGGATCATCCTTGGAGGACTAAAGTCTGGCAAAAATGAGTTCGGAGAAAAGCAAGTAAGTTGACAATGTTTAACTCGTCAAACATGCTCTTCTGTACTCTTGTCCATTTGATTATTTTCAGCGGGCAAGTTAGTTTTAGGTCTCAGTAATGGGAAATTAAGTAGTAATTCCAATACAAGTAGCCTGTCGTTCACTTTGACGAGTCACATATGTCCCCAAGACGAAATCGCACCCATCCGGCATGTGCTATCCACCGTCACATCGCACCCATTCGGCATGTGTTGTTATCTGCTGTCATATGGGGATCATACTTGGGCGTAAATCTGTGCGTGCAATGTCCCATACGTGGTGGCATGAGCATTAGTGGTCTATACCATGCCTAAGGAGCCGTTTAGACCGTCTATTGTCATTATTTATGTGAAGAAATGCTAATTGTCATTCATGAAAAAGCTCCATGGTAAAAAAACAACAAACAACAATCTGAAATACAGTCTTAAGTTAAAGCAGTGAAACAAATCTTCAACTTAAATAGGTTGGATAAGCCGCGGTTGCAGCACTACTCCGTGGCTGCTGTCTAAGTGGTAATCTATTTTCCGAGAAGTTGTCACAATCGATTAGATTAGACATGGGCTAGTGTGAGCCAGGCTTTATCGCAGGTTGGGTTGAAGTGTAATACCTATATAGGGTGGCGGGTTCAGCTGTCTGTGGCACGCCGTGGCTAAGTGGTTAGCACGCTTATTCGAACTCCAACTGGGGCATTTCTGTGGAGTTTGCATGTTATCCCCGTGTTCACGCGGGCTTCCTCCGGTTTCTCCGGTGTGGCCACCCACACCAAAAGACATGCATGTTAGGTCAATAATCCTGCCTGCCTTTGAGGAAGGCATTGGCCTTACAACTTGAGTGGCTGCCCACTGCTGCTAAGTAGTCAGGATGAGTCACATGCAAAGGACAATTTTCCCACGGGGATCAATAAAAAGAAAAATGTAAATTTAAACGTTGAAGTAGCATGTGGCTCTGTCGCAGTCATACCAAAAGTCCACTTACATCATGGGGCTGGAAAGAGCGCGTCTGAACCCCAACAAATTATGTTTCCCTGTTCCACAAGACACGCGGTTTCCGAAAGCCTTTTGTGCCTCATAGAACTATAACTATAGTATCATATGGCAAGGTCTAAGTTGGCCTTGGAGAACCACGTGGGACTGAGGGCACCACTCCTAATTTTTCTCCTGAAGACTATCAAAGGCGGAGCCTATACGTTTATGGGCGGGGCACATGTGTCAATTTTTTTTATCCCCACCCCGTCTACTGAGAGCAATAGTTTGTCTTCGCTGATGGTTTCTTCCGCATGTTTTGTTTGGAGGGCCTTTGGCTACCCTGCCCTGCTCTTACAATGGTACCAGAAACTGAGTCTAAAAAATAAGTTAGGCGTTTTCCTCATTCTTCAGCATCGTTGCATTGATTTTGAAACCTTGCCACAAGAAGGAAATGTTCCCTGCTGTCAAAGCAGTAAGGAGTTTTTCCTCCTGATGTTAGTCTGTCTATTGTGTAAAGAATGCAGTCATAGGTTAACACTGTTGTATTGTGCAGGGTTGCGGGTCAGACCTTCTTCCTTGTCAACATCGGCATTGAGTAGTTGCATCACTACAGTTCTAACCTCCTCTCTCCCCTCCCTCTTTGCCACTTATGAAAAAGACAAGCCATCTTTAGTTTCACATGTGACATTTGAAGTCTTGACACCTTGTTATGTTGACAGCATCTGGTTTTTCCCTGATGTGTAACTGGAACTTTCCCACATTCTGTGAATCAGTCTATAATCTGTTTTAACTTCATTTTACATCCATTGAAAATCAATTTCAATCAAGTTTTATTTGTACTGCGCTTTTCACAAATTGACATTGTCACAGAGTATTTTACTAATAACAGACTATTTACCCCAGTGGGCAACAATGGCAAGGATAAACTCCCCCAGTAGAGGCCAATTAGATTAGAAATAAATTTTGAGAGGAACCAGACTCGACTGGGGACCCATCCTCCTCTGGTCGCAACTGATATTAGATTACAATACAGAAGGTAGGAAAAAAAACAAGGGTCAAATGAAAAGAAGAATACAATGAGCAAATAGTAACCGTAGTTACGGAAACTGAAATGAGGGTTCATTGTCCTTTTTGCACACAATTGTCTAAATCTGTCTTTCTGAGCTGCCTGGTGTATTTGCGTTGGGTACAAGAACTCCCTTATCGTAACACATAGGTCAAATTTATGTGGATATAGATCCACGTTGGGGAGGCCAAACTTTCCATCCACACCGTCTTTCCTCCCTTGGTGTCACGAACCTATATTCCTCATAAGGTTCTTTCTGTCGAGGAGTGATTAACGCTATTCTAGAGGTGTCTTGTCCCCAGCAGAAACCTTGCAACATGACCTGCCCTCCCTCTCCTGTGTGGCCGAGGCTCGAACGAAGGTCCCTGACCTGGCCCCCCACCCGCTCATCAGCCACGTGTAGGTCCTGTGTGCCTAGCTTCGAGACTGAGCTAAATACTTCTGAACTACAAAGTACACACACTTAAAAGACCTGTTTCAGGGGATCATTGAACCTTCTGTCTTTGGATACGCACACATACACACAAGGCATGTTAAATAGAATAATTTCATCCAGGGCTGGACAAAGCGTTTTGGGATGCTCCTCTGGGCTACCAGCTATCAGAGTCTGGTAGTCCAACGCAACTTTTGTTAGCTCCAAATAAGCACTGCGGCTTGGTAGTCCGGGATGACAGTATAGTAGGTCTTGTAGATGCCCGGACTACCATTTTCTACATCTCCATCATTACACCTTCCCTGATATTTATAGTTGAGTTTCAGAAAATGACTATACAGTTACTATTGAAGATGCTACTATACTATGAAAGCTTGCCCTTGTAGTTCTATTACTTTTCTAATCTTATGGTCTCAATGGGAATATTAATTGTTTCTATTCCTAAGCATCGTTAGTACTTTTTATCTCCCTCTGAACCAGCCGACGTTGGGATAAACAGTTTTGTGAATCTTTCAGAGAGAGCGTCAAAGTTAAACAATCGCTGGCCGTATCATAAATAACACGCCGGGGACCCTGGTCACCCGGATGGTTCGGATGTCACGGCCTTCAAAGAATACAACAAAGACAACGTTCTGTGGCTGATTTGCCTTGCATTGCACATGCTCTCCCGAGGATGATGACGCAGATACGGAAAAGGGAAGCGATGTGCAACATCGCAGGCAGTGCACCTTGCTAATTTACGTCCTTCAGACGAAACCGAAATTGAAGTCTAAAGCTGGGAGACAAAAGCTTTGATCCCTCTCATCACATGGCTGCATTGGAACCCAAACTCTGTTCTTCTCCGTACCGGCAATGGAAGCCCATAAGAGGCAAGTGAGAGTACAGAGGCTAGCGGGCCATACTAGCATAGCATGGCTTGGCATAGTGGCACAGTTCCAGGTCGCTCCACCTCCTCATCTTTTTTTATTATTTTTTTTCCTACCGTGTTTAAAACATTACATCCTCAGCTTTTTTCGAGGACAGATATGAAACGATAAGGCGGTGTGTGTACAGGGGAAACGCAGACAGGGACGAGTTGCATCTTTCCTGAAGTTGTTTATTCACCAGTTAATGTTGCGGCCACTTCTCGTTTGCCTTTTGCCAT